>VMDO01042057.1:0-10802 GCA_007922755.1 Pedetes capensis | reverse complement strand
TCTACAGTAACAGAAATAGCTGAAGAATAAAACTGAAGGCACGCTTGGAGTTGAATGGACAGAGCCTGGCATGGTGGCACACACCTGTGATCCCAGCACTCAGGAGGCTGAGGGAGGGAGGCCAGCCTGGGCTACGGAGTGAGGTAAAGCTAGTTTGGGGCCACATAATGAGACCCTGTCTCAGAAAGAAATGAAAAGATAAAAAAAAGAAAAGAAAAGAAAAGAAAAGAGAAGGGAAGGGAAGGGAAAGAAAAAGAAATGTAGGTAAGAAGGAAGGAAGGAAGGAAGGAGGGAGGGAGGGAGGGAGGGAGGAAAAGAAAGAAAGAAAGAAAGAAAGAAAGTCAGGCAGGCAGGCAAGCTGGCATTGGTTGGTGAGAGCTGGGAAGCGCAGTGGAGAGAGAGGCTGAAAGAGGGCAGAGAGTGAGTTCTCTCTACTGCCCCAGAGATGAGCTGGGGAATCATCCTTAACCTTGATATTCTATACCACAGAGACTTACTTAATTTCTTTCACCTGGAAAACTTATCAAAGCAGGAGTTAGAAAATATCCATTTCCATAGAACCCAGGTCACAAAGCAACCAAAGAATATCTAAATTAATGTGATTCCCAAATCTTGGCAAGATAACTTTTATGGAAAATGTATATTTATCTCCATATGAACCTAAATAAATTATTGGTAGTAAAACACAGAAATAAATGTTATAACAGTAATAGTCTTTTCTTTGGTTTAACTGATATGACACCTATCTGTCTTTCCGTGGAGAAGAAATTATCTCAGAGGACAATCTCTCTATTAAATCCTTCTTTTTCTTTATAAAACTATGTCATAGAGTTACATGATAGTATTTTTACTTAAATATCTATAGGTATAGATGTGGAAAAAGAAGGAAAGGGAGTCCTTGGCTCATGCAGAAGCAATATTAACTCATTAAACAGAACAGCCTTTCCACTTAGAAAAATAAACCAAGGCCGAAAGACTTAACTTGTTTTCCTCCACTTTATCCCAGGAAGATTGTCTAATGTTTTTTCAGGCAGACAGGAGCCCATAAACACTTTATTCTTCATAAATTTGCTCTCATGAGATGGGAGTAGAAAAGGAAACCTGACTGCAAAGCACAGATGTAAAGGAAGAAATGAGAGCAGGAAGCCCATGAGTAGTCGGTGATGCGGGGGGAGCCCGAAGCCTCGGAGCTCAAGTCACGGAAGAGATTTGTCAGGTGCGCCCCAGAACCATCCTGGAAGTGACACACCCACGGAGGAAAGTGTCAGGACACACCCAGCAGAACAAGCTGTCCATTTCACACAGGCAGAAAACAGCAGCTGCCTTCCAGAAACCCAGAGGAAAGCTCTCCTTTCATGAGAAACCAGGGACAACAAGAGCAACTCAGAGAGGCAAGTTCTTTCCTTAAAGTGGGCAGCAAAGCAACAATAGAAGTTAAACCATAACTATAAGCAGAACCTCTTCAAACAGGAAAAGCTCAGTCTATTACGAGGTACGTCATTGGGGTTCCTGTAAAATGCACTATTTCTCGCATAGAATGGCACCATACGCTTCTGAACAATTCTAAGTGCACTTGGCATGGATTTCATAATCAGAAAGGAACATATATATCAACCTATTTCTTACAGGAATATTTTTGTTGGATGAAACTTTCATGTATCAAGAAAAAGGGTGACATTTACATCAAAACCTGAACACTAGAAAACTGATACTTTTACGCAATCTTAACATACAAATATAAACTTGTTGAAGGAGAAAGAAAGGGAAGAAGACAAGGTAGCCTCCAAAAGCCCTACACAGTGCCACGTCCTGTACTAGTGCCTCCAAGCAAAGCAGGAAAACGATGAGAGCAGCTGGTCTTTCCCTGTCACAAGGAGAATAGGTGGGGGCAAGACTTCGCTTATCAGTAGCAACAAAAGGGGTTGCTAAAAGAAGAGCATGGGTGGGGATGTAGCTCAGTGGTGGAGCACTTGCCTGGCATAAGCAAGGCCCTGGGTTTAACCACCCCAGGACCTCAAAATAAATAAATACATAAATAAAATGAGGAGAAGCTAACGCCTAATCCCAAATTTCTAATAAAAAGAGAGGCCAGTACCAAACTAAGCTGAACAGGACCTGGTAGAAAACCCCCAACCACCTGAACAGAAACCTGAGTGAGGCTGAGCCTCTGCAGTGCCTGTAGTCACCCCACAGCCTTGCTCCCAATAAGCACTGACAACAATGGCCTTAACAGAAACCTCCAAATATGGCTCCGCTGAAAGAAGACTGAAGTTTTATTCTGGATACTCATTATAAAAACACAGGTTCATTTCATCCAGCTAGTAAGTTATTTTATGCTTACACTTTATTACGTACTATCTAATTTAAAACGCTTTATTGGGAAAGTGATGCCCTGAGTGAATCAGTCTCCCCGAGGTTCAACCTGGACAAACATTTCGTGACAGGAACCTCCCCAGCCCCTAACACACACAACAAAAAGGAAATTATCAGAGGGGAAATTCTGAGCAAACTACTTCTCTCCTATTACACAGTTGTTCAAAGACAACCCAGTCCAGGCACCGAACTACTCATAGCATCCACTTCCACGGCCACATGCACCTGATGTTCACAGGAGATACACGGGCTGTGGCTCCACCAACTATGATAACTGTGCCAATGTACACTTTCTAGATTACGATGAGTAAATTCAAAGTCATAAAGACATTTTGACTCATTTATAGAAAAGAGAGAATTACTCATTTAAAACGGACTACTTTAAGAAAAGAACATGCAAATTAATTAATTGGAGTTCATTATTCTGAAATGTGAATTAGGCATGGCTACATTCAGTTGTTTGTATTTAAGTGTAAAAGACCTCAGAAATACTGTATTATCCTAACTTAAAATGAGTTAAGATGAATTTAAAGACAAAAAACTCTGTTCTTACAGAAGCTATCACCTGAAGTATTCATGGGATCTCAAAAACAAATTTAAAATTATTTAGCTTTCCTTTCCTAATGTCAGTCATGCTGACAAAATTTATTGGCTCATCAAACTTTACAGTACAAGCATATGAATTTATTTTTAATAAATTATCATTTTTGCATATATCAGTCAAAGCACAAAGCCTAAATACTTGCAAACAAAATGCATTATTAATCTAATTGTCACAGCCTATTTAGCTAACTTCTATTGCTATTTGCTATAATATGCAATGAGTTAGAGGGGAGAATCAAATTCATAACATGAAAAATAAAACAATTATACTGTCCTGGAGAAATTAAAATATAGCAAGCTTGCAAAATTATAGGCAAGGCATTAATGTTTCAAATAGGTGAGAAAAATGTTTAAGTTAATTCAGAGAACAGTTATGCCCAAACTGAGGGTTCAGCATGCTGATGGTTTCCTGGCTTCTAAAACCACTAAAAGGAGGACGAGCCTTTTAGCTTTTTTGGTGCTAGATTGTAGCACTCAAAATCATGGTCTCCTCTAGCCATACATGCACATGAGAAAATAATAATTGCAGCTAAAGTCCCAGAACTTTGGTTTAGCATTTCTATGTAATAAATCCCCACATGTCTGTCGGCTTGTCATGCTGTGGGGGGCTTGCACGTTGCTGTGATGCTGAAAGCTATGCCACCATTATTTCAGATACCAGCAGAGGCACCCATGGTGGACAGGTTTGAGCTGAGCTTCTAGGCTAAGACAGACTAGTAAGAAGGACCCAGCAGTCCACTCCTGAAACAATCAATCATTGAATATCCTATGAATAGCAGAGAAGCACTGCCAAATATAGTACTAGAAAACAAGCCTCCCAGGCTGGAAGGCATTGAAGAGATGACTGAGGAAGAGTTGCCTCCTCAAAGTAGAGTTGACCTAAATGATGGGAATGGAGTAAAGCCCCTGGGACTTCCTTTTGTTGATGTGGCAGAACTTGAAATGAGAAGAAACATGGTAGCTACATCCATGAAAACATGAACAGATCTTGTGCATGGCACAGTGTTGAGTAGTGTTTCATTCTGCTGTCCTTAGGTAGGGCCACTATGAGTCAGATCTGACTTGACAGCACCTAACAACAACATGTAATAAAAGTGCCGTAAAAACAGACATCAAAAATATATCTGAAACAAAGACTTTTTAATAAGAAAAAAAATCAAAGATATCTGGCTTAGATGAGTGTCACCATTCATAATACTTAAAAGTAGTAAATCCAGAGGATGAGTATACTTTTCCAACACCCATTTTCTCACTTTGAACAAAACTAGTGTCAAAGTGAAAAAGGAGGATCACATCTCAGAAGGGAGAGAACTGTGCCATGTTTCTGCCCATAATTTGGATCTCGAATGTCCCACAAAGGCCCATGTGTTAAAGGCCTGGGCACTAGCCTGTGGCACAACTAGGAGGGGACAGAACCTTTAAGAGGCAGGGCCTAGTAGGAGGATGCCAGGTCACTGGGCCTATGCTCCTGAAGGGCAGGCTGGGAGCCCAGCCCCTTTGTGAATAAGTCTCCTCTACTACGCACACCGTCCATGACATACTGCGCTGTCCCAGCCCTAAAGCAACAGGGCCCCATGAACACAAAGTGCACCTTTCCCTCCTTTTACATTGATTAGCTAGGGGATTTTCTTCATAGTAATGGAATGGTAGCACACTTTCTGTAGCTTCCTTTTGGTCTCCCTTTAGGAATTTGGGACTGATATGAGTGAAAGCAAGGGAAAGTGACGTGGAATGCAGAGGAAAATATAGATGTAAAAACTAAGATGTAAATCGGTGATTTTCAAACTCATGTTACATAACAAAGGAAGTGATTTACCATTTTTAAGATGATTTCAAGATGAATACAATAAATATATGTACATATGGAGACTACTCATAGAAGGTTCTGATCTGGATGCAAAACACTATGAACACTTATAATTTATTATTATCCTTCTGGTTCTCACTCCTTACATCTATAAAACAGGAATAATAATGTGTTGCTTAGGAAGGTAATGGAAGGATTAATTGAGACAATGAATGTGAAAGCAACAGGAACATATTAATTTAAAATATGGTATTTTTCCATTTACTTAAACACATATGAAATATGACAAGTCCAAAATTTTTCATTAGCAGTACAGGAGCGTCTCCATTTTCAATTATGCTGTAACCATGACTTATATGTTCAATGCAAACATTTTGGCTACAATTATTAAATACAATGTTTAAAAGAAAAGTATGGGAAAATGAAAGCCTAGTTACAAAGGAGACATGCCCCATCATCCGGACACAGTAGCAGTCGATGTCCACACTATAATGCCATCGACACCAATACTCTGGGGCTGGGGATGTAGCTCAGTGGTAGAGTGCTTGCCTAGCATTCAGGAGGCCCTGGTTTTCATGGATGCATGGAAAGAAGGAAGGAAGGAAGGAAGGAAGGAAGGAAGGAAGGAAGGAAGGAAGGAAGGGGCGGAAGAAAATACTTGAAACCAATACTCCTTCAGTAGAAAAGTCAAGTTAAATTCCACATAAACAGAAAAAATATGAAAAATTATTCTGAATTTTTAAAAAGCCCTATTACCCATTTACAAATGCAAGTGGAGAAGCCTCAGGCTTCAGAGTGGTAGGAAAAGTATCATTATTGACATTTTAATACAGAATTTAAAAACCTAAAGTTTCCAAGACTCTCTGTAGAATTTTGGATATTGTATCTGAGGATTTGACAGAAGTGAAAATCAGGAAAGCAATAGTACTTCCACTAGCTCTGAGTGAGGTGCACATTTTAAAGACTTAAACTTTTAAGAAATAGCCATGCTTACCTGGTACCTGACACTGCTATATTTCAGTTCACCTAATATAATTAAATCTATGTGATGAAGCTAATTATGATACAGTAGCAAGAAAAAGAAAACGTGGCAGTTGATGACATAATAATTGTAGTGTTATTTTTCATGACATGGCAACTGTAGTATTAGTTTGGGGATGACACAAGATGTATTTCTTTTTCAGTATCAGCAATGTTGAAGTTTATGGTAAGAATCCAAAAATGTTATTTTAAAGCTTCAAAATAAAAATACAAGAAAAAAAGTTCAGTTTTAAACATTTGTTTTAGTATATGCTAATACATTTACAGAGGTCAGTTGGCTACCATTTTATTCTTCTATATTTTCAAGGTTGTGTCAAAGTACTCCAAATCTTTTCAAATATTTCTAGCGTGGGTTTTTTTAAATTAACATGTGTCATTACATTTTTCTGGGAAAATGACATAAAATACAATACTTAATTTAAAAAAAGTACCACAAATGCAAAACAAGATGAACTAACTTGACATAAACTCTACAAGTAATAACATTAAACACACACTAAAATGAATGAGTAATTGTCTTTGTTAAATAAAACATATACATGAACAGAAATTACCTTTCTTTTGGGGTGCCAACTCCATGTTTGCCTAGCAGATGAGTATTTAAGTGCTTCTTCATTACAAAAGCAACCCTAAAAAATAAAAGAAAGAAATTATAGAACAAAATCTTGATTCTCCACTAGAAATTTGTATAGAACATATATAAACATAATACTTATATACATATATATGAAGATAGCATGGAAATGTATATTAACATGGCACACTTCTTAAACAAAAAGCTTGCATTCAAGTTAAATATACTGTAATACGTGGAAAGCAAAAGAAATGTGTGCATCCAAATTGACCAACTCCTTTTCTAGTTTGGGTGTACTAACAAGTGACTAAAAGGTCAAAACTCTGACTGCAGTTCTTTCCTCAAACTCCCCATCAGTTAGCAAGTAAAACATGTACTACCCCCAGCCCATCTCACACTTCAATTGTGAAATGAGTGTGAAAAATTGCCATTTTATTAAATATGTAAAGGACTATAAAAGACAAAATGAAAAACTTTCATGAAGCTTCCTTAAAAACATGGTAATGATTTGAAGAGAGATTTTTTGAATCACATAAATGTTTATTATGTCCACAGCACACAAAACAACTGTCCTTTAGTGCAAAGAAGATACCAATAACTAAAATAAAGTATTAACTAACTTGCTATCTTATTTTACACAGAAATCCGCTTACTTGATTCATTATTGCTGGCATATCTATGAAATGGATAGGATGCACAGCCAGTACATGGGAACGAGACTCTTCCACCCAACACCGAACAACATCAATTTAATTACATCATGTGATTATTGAAAACAATTTAGATCTCGTTCAGAAGCATCACACTAAAATGGCTCTCTTGATAAGTAAAAAAAAAATTACTGTTGTAACTTTCAGTGTAAAAGGGCTTGCAAACATTTTTGTTAATTATGTATTACAGCTGTCCTTCATAAAGTTAATTACTAATAGCTGAAAGGCAAGAGAATCTATTTGCATATGTACACGAAAGGCATGACATATGCAAAAATATGATTTTAATTAGCATTCTATGATATGAAGGGCTACAAATCAAATTGGCATGTTATAAGATTCTTAACATTAAGCACTGAATTCATCTGGACATGTTTACACAAATGGGCAACATTAAGACTGTAAAGTACTATAGCCTCACAGAAGACACTTGCAACAAAAGCCCAGAACAAAACAATTTCTAAAACTGTGACTGCCTCATTTCTTTCCATATCTGGTATATTTGGTTTATTTTCATGTAATATTATAAAACCTTGATTTTTTAGGGCAAAATAATATATTTACATTTTAAAATGACTTCATATTCAAATAATAAACTATGTACACTGAAAATGACATTCTTTTTATAGTGTAGGCAACAACAACTATGAAAAATACATGATTTATAAGTACAAATAACTGGTTACACCATCAATCATTAAAATGGAAAGATAATTATAATTATCACATTTAAAGAATCAAACTGTGACAATATTAAATAAGGAGCAAAAAAATAACAGTATAAAATATTCTATATTTGTTTCTGCTTGATTTAGACAAAATAAGTAATATTTTTCATTTCCTGATAAAAGAATACCGTAATAACAAGAGTCCATTTAAGTCATAACTTCCCTACTGTCCTCCATTTTCCTATAATTAAAAAAACATAAAGCTAATAGAAAAGAGCAAAGGTTAAAAACCTAAAGTTGCAAAGCAAAGCTTATTTACTTGACCAAGTATAATTTAGGAGATCTGAACTCAGAAACTACAGTGCAGTTTTTAACAGAAAAAAATGTTTATTAATTAAAATGTTTAAGGAATTGAAGGAAAAACTTTACATTGCACAAGGAAACAAACTAAACAGGGAACAAAAAAAATATTTTAAACCAAATATTCCAACATCTGCTGAATGTCTCTAATGCTAAATATGTAGAGGAATAACAATGCTTTTATTATTATGGAGAAATGAGAAACATTTATAATACTAAAAGGTATGTCCACTATGATCAAATGGAGAATACTTATTCATTCCAAATTCAATCAAAGTACCAACTCTTTATATTTGGCTTAAAGTATGAGGAGTGTAAAAGTTTCAATATCATCCTCACTTAAAAATATATGGTGGTGGTGGTGTTATGTATTTCAGTTATGGCTGACTAACAAAAAATTACCCACCAATACAAATATAATATTGCCCACAATAAGTAATTACTGTATAAGCCTATCTTCTACTGTATTGTAACCATTATTGTTTTAACATCTTTTATAGAATTTTTAAAATTTTATAATCTAGATACTGACAGAAATAAAACAAAAATAACCCCTAATCTGAAAAACTATCCAACTAAAATGCCTAAGAAATACTTGTGTCTCTAATCTGAGAAACTATCCAACTGAAGTGCCTAAGGACTACTCTTGGCTTTGTGCCTCCTTGCCCTGTGTGGTGTGCTAACTGATCACTTACTATGGGCTGGGAGTTCTACACTTAAACAGAAAAGCAGACCATTAAAGTCACGGCTTCCTGGAGCTTTCATCCTACAACCATAACCTGAGGAACCAGACGGGTGGCACTGAGCCTACAGCACTCCTCCTTCACGGACACTTCAAGTCACACATGCGTCCCTTGAACTCACACACTTGTCAAGGATCTACCATTAGGAACAGCTCTAGGTAGTCTGGTGCACAGGTGAACAAATAACTAAAAGTCCAGGCCCTCGGGAAATGTAAAAATGAGTGAGCGAGACCAGCAACCAGGGGGATAAAGGAAAACATAAAGCATATTACAACAGTAGGAAGTGGGAAGACAAAAAATGACATAGAGAAGGAGACTCTGAGATGCCAGTGGAAGATTGAAATTCTACTTGAGTGGCTCAAGAAATGTGACTTATGATAGAGGGTGAAGCATCTGGGCATGGAAATAAATAAGGAATTTTGGTCCCAGGAAGAGGAGGCGCCACAGGCCCAGGAAGGGCGCCACAGACCCCTGAAGGTAGGAGCTGGGGTCCTGTACCACAGGGAGAAGGAAGCAGACAGATGTAGCAGTGCAAGCAGGGGAGAGAGGAGAGGCCTCATGGTGGACCATGTAGGTGGGCATTGGAAAACCACAGGACCTAACAGCCTTGTCTGTGAAAAAAGCCACGGGCTTCCTAGCAGAGAAGTGATTTGTCCAATCTAGATTCTAACAGGATTCCTGTGGCAGAGCGAGGGGGGAGGGGGTATTGAGACTGACTACCTCTTACAATAATCCAGGCAAAGGGGACAGCAGATAGGATGTGTGTCTCCCCATCAATAGTGGAACCCTGGGGCAGCACAGGAGGAGCCATGGGAAGACAAGAGGCCACAACCTGGCTCTCCAGTCAGGACCGGGTAATAGTACCCTCAGGCCAAAAAAGGATGAGGGAATAAAAGACAACTCTCCAAGCACCTGCAGCATGAGCAGCTGGTTAGATGGGCTGGGTACTAAAGCTGACACTGGCACTGTGGTCATCAAAACCTCGCAGATGACTTACACATAGGAAAAGACACAGACAGTGGAAGGAATTTCACTGTAAAAAGCCACCATTACTGTGGGTCATAAATGAATATACATCAGTTAAAATACCAATTAATGTGTGTAAGGCGACCTAGAAACTCTAGATACAAAAATCTGATCCATATTCTGCATGTGAAGGCATTTATCTCTAAGATATAAACCAATCAGATATCTACTTCTGCTCATATTGCTGTTCCCAAAGTGGTCTGGGAGATAAAAAGGAATAAAGCATTCCAAAACAGTGCAACCACCAGCAGCAAACAATAATGAACCATCCCATTCAAATGTGTTAAAAGAGAAAAACACTTCTAACTTCCCAGTTATGTACATGCTGTTAAGCACTGGGAGGCCCAAGAAGGGATAACAGATGTACGCAACATTTTCTAAACTTACTAGACCACTAAATACTCTTGTCTTAGCAAATGTATGTATACCTAATAGACCTTCTGGACATAATTTAGAAAATGCTTACCTAAGATAGCTTGGGGTCCTATAACAAAAAAAGCTTTGACTGAGTAATTTATAAAGAATACAAATATTATTGCTCATAATCTGGGAACTTTGTTGTTGTTGTTGTTAGGTGCCATCGAGTCATATCCGACTCATAGCGACCCTCGTAGGGTTTTCAATGGCAGATTGTTTTGGGATTGCCTTGGGAGTGGGTTGCCACATCCTTCTCCCATAATCTGGGAACTAAGAGATCCAAAAATCAAGAAATTAGAAAATTCAGTGACTACCAAGTACTCGTTCCTCACAAGATGGCACCTTACATGTGTCCTCCCATGACAAAAGCCTTCCTTCAAGGCCTTTTCACTAATCCTATTCGTGCACAAAAACAAATCCTATTCATGCACAAAAACAAATATTATGACATGTGCAAAGAGCTGGAGACAGAAAACCAAA
>VMDO01042056.1:0-10806 GCA_007922755.1 Pedetes capensis | reverse complement strand
GAGAAAATCATTTCCATTGATTTAAACAGTCTACATAGCCATGATTTCTGTAATTATTGAACATATTCTGGTCACCCTTTCATACTGATTATCAACTTTAAATAATACTTAAAGCCAAATAAGCATTAACTACAGTAATTTCACCAAAACAATTATTTCCTTTAGGTACAAAGAAAAATACCCCCTAAAAGAAACCACAAAAGCTGTTTTTCTTCATGAGAACATTTTTAACAATTTTGACATGGTAAAAATATATAATGTAATATTACCAAAGACATGTGTTTTCTTCATTTTAGCCATTCAAGTACATAAGGTGAATTTAGTGATTGGTGTTTTGAATCTATTTCCACTGAGAATTTTACTACCATCTAAAAATTGTGTGAACATAGTGTAAAATGAAATCTTTAAAAATATATCTACCATACCCATTCTATTTGTTGTTGTTAGGTGTCATCAAGTCAGTCTCTGACTCATAGAGACCCTACATACAATAGTGGAAACAATATTGTCAGTGTTTCTCTGCTATTCATATGGTTTTCAATGGTTGATTTTATTCTGGGAGTAGGTTGCTGGGTCCTTCTCCCAAATAAGGAGTAGTCCAGGCTGGCCTCAAATTCACTCCTGTCTCATCCTCTTTAGCAAGTTGATTAGTAGTTTGTGCCACCACTGCTGGCCCATTCTATTTAGTTTATATATAAAGCATGCATATACATATAGGATATATATGCATATTTAATAAGTAATAGACAACTGATGACTTACTTAACTCAAATTCATTACCAGCACTCTATGAAGTTTAATCTTAAATCATGAGATATTTAGTCCTAACCTTGTACAAGTCAAATATTATGCTGACATCTTTAAATGGTTGAAAAGAAATTTATAGATTCTGTAAATCATCCTGAAAGCTCCTCTGTATTGGAACATTATCTTTGCATGTAGAGGCTATACTAATGAATGTTATTACATAAGTATACTTTTAAAAGTCACCAAAAGATATAAAAAGGTTTAATAACTATTTTATTTCATTTGAGTATTGAGACAACCTTTTTACATTAGATATTCCCAAAGTGTGCATATAAAATATTTTCTCCTTATAATCTACAAATTTACAAAGTGAAGAAAAAGAAGACAAAAAGGTGCAGGCAAAATAAAATAAAATGGAGTGATCTTCAAACATATGTGAAATCATCACAATAAAAACCTAATGTTCTTTTTTCTACCAGGAGAAGGCAGAAAGTTTATATGCAGTAACAAACATTTTGGCATGTAAACATAAGAAAAAGGGAGAATGCTGTGGATGAAATAATGTGGAACCCTAAAAACTGCCATTAACTGGAGGATTAATAAACTAGCACTCATGCATTCCAAAAGTACAAAGTACATTGGAGCATCTCATGTGCTAAACTAAATGGTTTTTTCCCCTTCAGAAGAATTTTCTCAAGTTTGTTTTTATTGCTTTTCAGTAGAACAATTCTTCTCATCTCACAATTCTACCAATTAGGCACTGCATTTTCAAATAGCCCTGTGGACATTGAGCCAATTTGAAAAGTAATCATGCAATTTAACATGCTAGTAAGAAACCATGAAGGAAAGAAATGATTGGTGTGGAAGAGACACTTTTTTCTAATATTAAAAAAGCACCATAATAACTGTAATGGTCTGGAAATAATATATTTGTACCAACTTGTTTCTCTGGAACTTGACCAAAAGCTGATTCTGAGCAGAAAACACTAAACAAAGTGTTTCAGGACAAAGACTGAGAAAGAAGTCCATTTTTAAAAGTTTAAAATCATTAGGAGAAGATAAAGTTTCCCACAAGCTCTGGTCTCAGAATAATTTATGAACTGCTCAACTCCAAGGCTGGATCAAGGAAGCTGAACAAATCAATACCCATGCCCTCACCTTCCTCCTTTACAGAGTAACAAAACAAAACAAAACAAAATAAAACAACAAAACAATAATTAAAAAACACTCAAGACTAAACACAAACAAACTATTGGGGCAGATGTTAGAAAATTGGAAAAATGTCATTAATTAACAGTAGATATCAGAAAATAAAAAATCTCAGAAGATTTTATTTCCTGGCAAGCAAACAAAACAAAATAAATTCAAAATAGTGATAGTTAATTCACTGTCCTCATAAGTTTACCATCCAATCTGGGAAGAAATATAAGGATTGCAGATATGAACATGGTTATTGGTCTTGAACGGTGGCAGTGAGACCTTTATTTGACAATTGATGAAAATACCAGGACTTTCCTATAGTCAGATAAAATTGAATTTATTTTATCATTGAAAAAGGGGAGGTTGCACATCATAGTGCTTCACCGTAAGGCTACTTATTATAGGACTTATGCTTGTGTTAGATAATTTCTAAGTTTGTAGGGAAGTGGGGTTTACTACAAATTGAATACTGTCAGATACTCTAGATAATTCCCTATTTTAATCAAGAATCAGAAGAGCTAAAATTATTCTGATAAAGAAGCAGAAACCACTCATGTTAGACAGTGATTTCAGTAGTTTAGACAATGCTGTGTTTCTCTGTGTGCAGACAAGATTTTAGGTTAGTCTTGTTCCAACGTATCCACAGTTATTTCTCTGATACTATCATTTCATAACTGAATTTTTCATGTTCAATAATATAATCTATGCATTATCTGTGATCACCAGGCAAATTCTCAGGTGTCAGAAGTTCCTCTTCTTTAGTATCAAAGTTAAAATTCTTTTACTCAATCATGATCATTCTTTTTGAAAAATTGTATCAGCTATATTTAATAGTGATATTTTGCATGAAATTGCAAAAAAATTTTCAAGCCTTATTAGATTAAGATGGAGTTTTAATCTTCTTTTATGACAAATAATAATTATGTATAATTGCCATGTACATAGTAGATTAGAATGGTGGTTGTCAGGGGCTGGGGGACAAGGGTGGGTAGGAAAAGGAGAGATGTTGATCAAAAGATACAAAGTTTCAATTAGACAAGAGGAATAAGTTTTAGTGATGTATTGCTCAGAAGGTGCCTACAATAGCAATGTATTGTATGTATCAAGATTGCTTAAGCAAGTATTAAAAAGTGATAAATTTAAAATATCCTTTGGGAGGTTGTAGAAAAGGAATACAATCCTAGAAAGCAAATAAAGAATGATGCCTCATTTATAACAATTATAGACAGGGGAAGGAGGTGCTCATTTAATTAAAGCTTTTTGGTAGCAAATGTGTTAAAAATAGATACTTGTCAGTGTCGGTGATAAATTTCAAAAAATTCTACAGATTGCTCATCACTAGTGGAATAATATTGGGCCTATTCTTGAGTCGCATTACTATTCATGGAAAGCAACACATAGAGTAATATGACACAATTCCTACCTTAAAAAAATCATAATACATACATCTGTCCATCTATCCTGATTTTTCTTATATTATTATATTTTAGTGTATCTCATATTTTGGCTGAAGTTATTCATGCTCCTTTTATCTGAAAATAAATGCAGTTTATTCTTTTACTTATATTTTACTTATGAGAGATTTTTTAAAAATTCCAAATGTGTAGGTTTTTTATAGTTTTGTGTTTTAAAATTTCTTTTCTATACCATCTACATTAGCAAACCACTGTACGTCTTAAAGTTCAGATTGCTTCTAATTTTCTGAAAACAGACTTCTATTCTTCATTACTATGAAAATCTTTGCATTACTGGCAGATTTCCCTGGAGAACTTTGCTTAATTGACCTTTAAAAATTTCAGGCTCAATAATACTTTCTGCAAAAATTAAATAGTCTCCAGTAGTAGAACTAGAAGAGACCTGAAAGTTCATCTAATTCTTGTTTTCCTTTCATGCATGAGTTTAATTTACTTTTGCAAGGTTACAAGGCTAATAAATGCAAAGTAAGGACCAAAATTCAGGTCTCATCATTCCCAGAATAAGTTCTTTTCTGTTCACTTCTCTCCTAAAACCACCAGGCTTTATTTTTGCATTCCTGGGTGTGTGTGTGCCTGCATGCAAGTGTGTTTTCAGAAATTAATCAACTCAAATATAAGCCAATGTCTTTTTTCATTCTGTAGCATCTCTTTATCCCGGATTTTTCCCACTCAGTCTTTGGGAGGGATGCATTCATACCTAAATTAGATCTTAGCATCCCTAGGCTGAGAGCTCATCAACATTTCCCTGTATCTAATAAAACCAGGGATCTCTAAATCTATCTTTAGGATCATGCTATGAAGGGTTCTTGCCCCATTCTCTATAGTCCTTTCTTATCATCTTCACCTCCAGTCATGATGTTGCAGGCTCCCTAAGTCTTCCTTTCTTCTTCAAAAGTACCACCTCCTCTCTGTCCTCTGTTCAGAAGGCTCTTTCTCCACTCACCACCATTTGGCCTCATTAGTCTTTCTTTTTCTTCCTTCCTTCCTTCATTAATCTATCAAGTACTTGTTGAACCAGTTCTATACTAGATTTAGATACTGAGGATAGTTGGATGAATGAAATGAACAAAATCTCTGCCACTGGGCCATTGATTCTCATCCAATTGAAAGAGATTCTGAGCTTCCTACTCTATATTTTAAATGTGTAGAAAATTATAATATTTACCTTTATGAAAGGAACATAAATCATTTGAGCCTCTTCATATGTGTTTATCAATTATTTTTACACTTCAACAGTAGTATCATTTTTCATTTTCTTTTATGCCTAGCTTTGGACATTTTACACACGCTTAAAGCCAATTTAACAGTAATTACTTCTCAGTTTACTCTATATACTACTCTAATACTCTATATTACTCTATATCAGTGCTTATTTAATTTCTATTTCTTCATATTGCATTTAACAAATGCATCCCATGATAGTAATTATTTTTCTTGTCTTGCTTTTTAAAATTTGTTTGTTATCTTGTGGTATTTCATAGCATTAACCATAATATGGTTTTATTATGAAAATGAACAAAAACTTATTTGTGCTTTCTATATTTTGAAAATGATTCTCTTGAAAATAACAAAGAAAATATGACAGATACATCTAGATTAGTCACTTTGGCACCACTGTGACGAAAATACCTGAGAGAAACAGCATAAGTAAGCAAAGGTTTATTTTAGCTCACAGATTCAGAGTGTTTGTCCACATTGGCAAGGAAGGCATAGAGGACCAGGGGGCAGGAGAGTGAGGCATAGGGCAGCTGTTCACATCACAGTGGACAAAGAAACAGAAAGGGTGAGCCAGAAACAGGGGCTGGGTATCACCCTTTCCTGATGATCTACTTCTGCAAGCTAATTCCCACATCCTAAAAATTCCATAGTTTCCCAAAAGCACACCACCACCTAGGGACCAAACATCAAACATGAACCTTTGGTGGACATATTATGCTAAATCATAACAACATATGACACTATATTTCCTTTTATTATTATGGATATCTTATGACTATGGTAATTCCAGTATGTAAATTATTTGATGTCAAATGCTGTGCATCTTTGCAAATAAATATATATGAATTCTATGTTTGGCACCCATTTCAGTAGTTCAAGAGACCTTCTGTAAAATCATATTTTTGAAGGGACATAAGAGAATGTAAAACCCACCTCTAATATTAGGTGATAATTTTTGTTTATTTGTTTAATGGGTGTCAATATCTCTGAGTTAGATGTAGCTGTGAAAATTAGGATTTGTCTCCATAGCCTTAATTCCACATGACAATGAAAGTAAGATTAAGTACAAAAGCACGCTTTGTTTAGATAAGTAAAATTCAATTTGTTAGCATGATGAAATCACAGCTTCTGTGTCACAATTCCCCAGAAAAACAGACCCAGATCTATTTACTAATCTATCTGTCTGTCAATCTATGTAAAATATCCACAGAGTACTTGTCTCACAAAATACAAAGGCTGACAAGCCTGAAATTTGTAGGGAAGGTGAGCAAACTGGAAACTAAGGTAATATTTCTATGTTACCAATTTAAGATAAAATTTTTTCTTATCAAGGAATCTCAGGCTTTGTTCTTAAGTGCCTTCAACTAATGGAATGAGGCTCACTTATATTACAGAGAATAGCTTACCTAAAGTCAAATATTACAAAGGATAATCACATCTCTAAAATATTCTTACAGCACCATTCAGACTACTGTATAACCAAATAAATCAGCTGTCATAAACCTAGCTAGATGATACATAAAGTTAATCCTCAAAGGCTCCAACACCACATACTATAATACTTAGCTTGATGCATGTCCAACCAGCTATAAGTGGCAGGATTTAGTTGATTATCTAGTTGCAGTCAGATGATGAAAAACTCACTGCAATCAGCACCTGGATATGTCGAATCATATCCTAGACTATTGGTGAAGATTTAATAAGAAAAACAGAAAATGTAACTGTGTGTTAAACAGAGGGATTATAATGGAAGAAAGTGGTTATGTAAATGTTAAAACTGGTGGAAGAAAAAAAGGAAACAGAATGGGGTAATACAGGGGACAAAAGAAGGGGTCACTCACAGAAATATGGGAATATAAAGAACAATTACCTGAAGATGTCACCACTTGGGTTTGGACTAAACAAAATGGAAAAGCTTTGGAGTGTACTTGCTACTGAGCCATTTCTTAAAGCAAATAGTAGGAGTAATGTAAAAACACTCTCCCTTCCAGAGATGCTACCAAGAAGCAAGAAGATGAGAAGAATATTTTTCATCTGCTCATCATTTGATTGATCCTTTTCTAAACACATTACTTCCTTTTGGGAAAATGTAACAAAGGAGTTTGGGAAACATTGTTTGAAGACTTCTAGCTTTAATAATTCAGAGAAGGGTATATCTGGGGCAGATACATTAACTCTATTAAAGTACCAGAAATATTAGCGTACCTAAAATAACATTTTTAATAGAAAAACCTAAAAAGATTTTTAGATCCAAAATATTTGTAGTGAACAGCTCGTGTACAGCAGTACCACTCTGGCACCCTCTCTCATCTGATCTCAGAAGCTAAATAGGGTCGAGTCTGGTTAATCCTTGAATGGGGGACCACTTGGGACTACCTGGTGCTGAAGGCTTAGGAGAAGGACTCAGCATCACACTCCCAACAATCAGCCATCCCAAACCCTATGAATAGCAGAGGAGCACTGACATAGAGCTGGGCATGTTACAGTGTCAGAAAGTGTTTCATACTCTTGAACACAGGTTCACTATGAGTTGGACTGGACGTGGAGGCGCCTAAAAACAACGAGAAGTGAACAACATAGATTTCACCAGGAATAGTCTGATTTTCATTTTCATTGTGCTGCTAGTAGAGATTGGTGAAATATTTGCTGACTTTGAGGAAGGTCTTTCATTGTATGCTTTTGAGTTATATTATTCATTAGGGCAGCAGACTGCCGCAAATGCACAGATAGAAACTAACACTTGTTTACATTACACTGCCTTAACTGAAGTATCCTAATATAAGTGAGAAAATATTTATTGTTATGAAGTTGTTTACTATTTGGTATCCCTTTAAGGTTTTCTGTTTAGGCAATGGATAAGATTGTAGTTATACAGCAAAATTATTAGGATCTATTTAACTTAGTAACTGTAGATATTTACTTCAAAATATTTTTCTATTCCATTATGAATATTTCACCAGCATCCTACTCCTGGAAAAATTTAGAGACAGATATTTCATGCTTACTGTAGACTATTTATCTAAATTATAGTGTACCATGTACAAAGTTTCAGGAGCCAAAGTTCATATCAGTACCAAGCTAAAAGAATCATGTTGATATTTATTAATTTCATGTAGAACTTTAAGGCAAAAACTTATTTTTATTTTTTTCATCTTGTCTTCTTAGGATACAAGTAGGACCCAAAAAAGGAAAATATAAAGGGCTTCATAATTGTAGACATGCTCAATTCAGAGTGAATCCAGAAGTAAATTTAGTTCAGGCTAAAATTGTAATCCCTGACATATTTATATTTCTAGCTTAATATTCTGGACAACTACCAGTAGAAATGCAAGTTTATTTGCTAATGAAGTTGGACTTTCCCAACATTTGAATACAAATACTAACATGATTGTGATCACACACAAAAAAAGAGAAACGTGTGATTACTAATTGAAAAGTAGAAGAGATAAGGACATCAGAAGGAATTGAACATACAATTTCCCACCTGATCAAAGTGACTTATTTTTATTCTGCTTCAGGAAAAGTGTTAATGCCAACAGTGGAGGAAATCACTATTTGTCAGAGACTTCTGTGTTCCTTTAGGGTCCATGTGTCATATGCCATGCCAGAGCTGAAAAACGGTCATTAGATCTCTATATAGTTCTCTGATTCCAACAAAACAAGGACTAATTGTGGCATTCTGATTTGGTTGTTGTGGCATCCCTCAGGTAGCCACACAAGACACAAACTCTTTCTTCATGCAAGACACTGACTCCATAGGCAATTGAGGGCTTCCTAAAGAGGAGAGGAAAGTAAAAATCTATGGATGAACTTACCCAAAGAATTTTGGGAGATACGTAGTGTTGAGTATGGTAGTGGTGTTAATAAAATGCAGACATGAGTGTTAATATTTGTCATTTGCAGATAAATCCAAATGAATGGATTTCCAAAGTTTTCATGGATGGGAGATATCAGCTATGAGAATTCTAAACTCTCTATATCTATCTTAGTATTTCTTGTATTTTAATATAGAATAATTTTGCTTTTCTACAATTTGCACACAAAGGGTGCCTCCTTGTGGAATGAAATTTTACTAGTTAATATGCCCTAGACTATTCTTATAGACAACTATGTGTCTGTCAGTTTTCCATACTGTGGGGGCTTGCATGTTGCCATGATGCCCAAAGATGTGTTACCAGTATTAAAAAGAAAAGCAAGGTCAAGTACAGTGGACAGGTTTCAACTGAGCTTCCAGACTAAGACAGACTAGAGAGTAGAATTGGGCAGCCCACTCCTGAAATAATCAGCCAATGAAAACCTTGAATAGCAGAAAAATACTGTCGTACATATTGCCAGAAAATGAAACTTCCAGACTAAAAAGGACTCAAAAGATGACTTGGGAAGAGTTGCCTCTTCAAAGTAGAGTCTACCTTAATGATGAGAATGTAGTAAAACCAATGATCATCCATTTGCTGATGTGGCATGACTCAAAATCAGGAGGAAAAACTCTAAACATCCATTAATAATTGGAATGTGGTGTGGAATAAACATAGTATGAGTCTAGGAAAATTAGAAATCATCAGAAGTGAAATAAAACACATAAACATCAACATTCTAGGCATCAGTGAGATAAAATGGATAGGCATGGGCCATTTTGGATCAGATCACCATATGATCTACTATTCTGGGAATGAGAAATTATAGAGAAATGGGGCTGAATTTATCATCAAAACGATGTCTCAAGATCTACCCTGGAGTACAATGCTGTTAGTGATAGAATAATATCCATATACTCATAAGGAAGGCAAGTTGATATGAATGTTATCCAAATTTATGCACCCACCACTAAGGCTGCACATGAAGATAGGGAAGATTTTTACCAGCTCTTGCAATCTGAAATAGATTTAACATGCAATTCGGATGTACTGATAATTACTGGTGACTGGAATGCAAAAGTTGGAAACAAAGAAGACTCAGTAGTTGGAAAATATAGCCTTGGTAATAGAAACAATGTCAGAAAATGAATGATAGGATTTTCTCAGGTCAATGAACTTTTCAATGCAAATACACTTTTTTACCAACATAGACAGCAACTATACACATGGAAGTCACCAGATGGAACATAGAGAAAACAGATTTATTACATTATTGGAAAGAGACAATGGAAAACCTCAGTAGGAAATGTCAGAACAAGACCAGGTGCTGATTGTGAATCAGACCATTAACTGCTCATATGCAGTTCTAAACTAGAACTGAAGAAAATTAGAACAAGTATATGAGAGCCAATGTATGACCTTGAATATATCCTACCTGTGTTCAGAGACTACATGATGAACAAGTTTAATGTGTTTGACACTAATAATTGAAGACTAGATGAGTTCTAGAATGACATCAAAGAAATCATTCATGAAGAAAGCAAAAAGTTATTAAAAAGACAGGAAAAAAAGATAATACCAAGTCACATGCCAAAAGGGAATCTGAAACTTACCCTTGAAGGTCTAGCAGCTAAAGTAGAAAGAAGAAATGATGAAATTGAGAAACTAAACAGAAGAAATCAAAGGGCAGCTCAAGAAAGCAAAATCAAATTTTATAATGACATGTGCAAAGAACTACAGATAGAAAACCAAAAGGGAAGAACACACTATGTTTTTTTCAAACATAAGTAATAAAAGAAAAATTTGAAGCCTTAAGAGGCAATAGTGAAGGATTCTACAGAGGAAATATTAAATGATACAGGAAACATCAAAAGAAGTAGAAGGAATGCACAGTCATTATACAAAATGAATTGATGGATGATCAACCATTTCAGGATGTTACATGTTAAGTAACCAATGGTACTGAAGGAAGAAGTAGAAGGTGCCTTGAAGGAATTGGTGAAATACAAGGCTCCAGGAATTAATGGAAGACCCAGAGGTGTGTTTCAAGAAACTGATGGAGTATTGGAAGTGTTCACTTGTTTATGCCAAGAGATTGGGAACTGGCCAACATATTGGAAGAGATTCATATTTGTGTCTATTCCCAAGAAAGGGGATCCAACCAAATGCAGAAGTTATTGAAGAATATCATCAAAATCTCACAAAGGCAAATTTTTGTTAAAGATCCTACGAAAGCTACTATAGCAGTATATTAACAAGGAACTTCCAGAAAATCAAACAAGATTCAGAAGAGAGCATAAATTCAGGGACAT
>VMDO01042055.1:0-10797 GCA_007922755.1 Pedetes capensis | reverse complement strand
AGACAAGGCTGAGGTCAGACGCAGACGCCGCGGTGAGGGGGCGAGGGGTGTCTGCTCAAACTTTGGGGTTCTCAGCGACCCGCCAGGCCGAGGGCACAGTGCCTACTCCCACCACCCCAGGAGGGGCGTCCCGCGTGGAATTGCTGGCGACCTCCCGCACCACCGCTCGCTAGCTCCGGGCTCTGCCAGGGCAGCGACCCGGAAGTGCACTCGCCGCCGTCGGAAGTGCGGCCGCCGCCGCCTGACGCCCCGGGCCGTGTAGCCCCGTCCCCTCCTCGGTACGCACCTGCGTTCGCCGCGCGGCCTCCCTGCGGTCTGAGCCTGGAGGCCTGGACCTGCGGGCGGGCAGAGGCGCTCAGGCTGTGTCCTCGGCGCCCGCGGGTCCCAAGGTCCAGCGCCGCGCCCGCCGCCTCCTGACCCAGATAGCGGAGGCGCCGGGGGAGGAGCTCGCGGCCGTTCGGCCCGCGACACCCGCCCCTCCCGCGGGGACTTGTCACCTGGGAGCGCGCCCCGCGTACTTTCCCCGAAAGAAGAAAGCTGAGCCCCGCCAGCGCCTGGAGCCCTGCGGCTCGGATGCAGCTTCCCTTCGCGCCGGTCCCCGCCCCCACCGCGGCACCTGGGCTCTGCGCACCGCGCCTGTTTCCCGCGCTTCCCCTTTCCCGTCACTGCCGACCCCATCCTATTAGTCCCATCTCCCAGGCCCTCCCCTCTCCCTTAGGTGACCCTTCTTCCATTTCCCTGTTGAAGCGCTACATTGTTCTGCTCGCCCTTTAATGAGCAAAGTTCCTGACCTCTTTATCCTCCTACCGTTCTCAGTTGTCTTTGCTTAAAAGCCAGTCTTCCCAAATGACTAACTTTCAGGGTTTAACAAGCTTCGCTTTCTGTGTCTGTGGTGTGTATAATGAGGGTAATTCTGGCAAGCAAACTGGTTAAAACTGCTCACACACACCTCTGTTGCCCTCATCTTGAGCATTACTGGTTTAAATTTAGACTTATAAAGAACTTAGTCTTAATTGCCAAATCCCCCACTTAAGTACTGAACGGAATTAAAAATGGCTACACTTTACACAAACACAAGGTGCTCTATAAGGAATCAAGGCTAATTGTATGATGCATATATTCCTATTTATTGATGAAGACTTGGGGCTTCTTATACGGTTTTTTTTAGCTTTAAGAAAGCTGCAGTGAATGAAGCCTAGCCACAATCATTTTATTACAATTACAGAGCAGACTAATAAATAACCTCACAGTTTCAAAACTACTAAAACATTCACTTCCAGACACCCAGTTTCACTCTTGTGTTATGGTTTGCAAAGACATTTCAACATAATGCTAATTGTTTTGTCTAACCAGAATATAATGTAAACTTGTTATGCAGGGTGACAATAAGTTTCTTCTCTTACAAGATTTAGATAAAAGAGAAACTTTATTTTCTCTTCAATATACATTTAAGAGGCTTTTTAATACCTAAAAGTTTCCCAGGCGCCCACTGAATTGTTCAGGCCGCATTCCCAGCACAAAGCACAGAAGACGCTTTCAATCAAAGCTTGGAGTATGGGCTTAGGACAAAGTCTTACCAGCCCTGCTCTGAAAGAAAGATGGCACTGGTACTGATTTAATCTTCAAGATGAGTAAAACAGCTGGACTCTTCTTGTAACTTTTCTTTGTAACACCTGCTCCTGCCTGTCCTCAATACCTTTAATTCTATTCCTTGAGCAGTAAGAATTACCTGAGAGGAAGAAACTCAATGGTAGCCATTAATCTTGGTTGGCAAAGTTAAAACTAAAAAACACAGAGAGGCACTATCTTTGCTAGGCTCTGTTACGGGGGAAAAAAAAAAAGAAAGAAAGAAACAAGTCTCTCCACCCCTAATAGGAGTGTTCGATCTAAAAGGAACATCTGAAACGAAAGCAGCAAACACCAGGAATCTCAAGGTTGCTATTTCATCACAGCCAATACAGCATTACAATCATTTGGCACCAGTGACAACTGTGCCTTCACAATTTGTCTCCACCTACTCTTTCAGATTTTCCATATCACTTCTGCCAGACATTCTCCTATGCTTGTAGACAAACTACCTTATCATGTCTCCACAAGCTGTATCTTCTCCATACTATTTCTTATGCTTGAACTGGCCTTCTTGCCACCTGTCAAAAGCAAATCCATCCACTTTAATGTGTTTGTCTTGAGAAGCCACTCTATATATTCTCTGTGTCTCCTTAAGAAGTATTCATCCATGCTCTATGGAAACTTTTGTGCAAGAATAAGGAGTTTAAATGAATTTTTCAAAAAAACCTTCTCTACACACCTCTCCTTCACCCTGTGTAATTACTGCTTACCAGTGATTGCTGTGTCCATAACACTGTGCACATCTTCCAGCCAAGGAACGAGCCTGCCAGGTGTAACTGTAGTCCCATATCAGATATGTAAAATGGAGGGGGAGCAAACAACAGCAGCATCAACCACAGCCAAAATATTTATTGAATCTGATGCCCAGTTTTCTGGCTGCATTCTTTATATGAATTATTTTATTCCATCTCAACAACCCAGTGAAGTAAATGACATTACCAGTGAGGAAACAGGCTTGGAGAAGTAAAGTAATGTATCTCAGGGTACACAGTTGCTTTTAGGGGCAATATCAAACGGAGCTTTGTCAGATTACCACTCCCCATGATCCCCACCTAGACAGCCAGATCTTCCGGCCTTTGATAGAGCACTTGAAGATACTCTTCATAGCCCCTTTTATGAGCCCATCCAAGCACATATTTAGGGTTCAGCTTTTACTATTTCTGTTGGAAGAGATACCAAACCCTCCCTCTGAGCACTTACCTCATGGAGGGCAACCCTTGAGGGGTTACCACCATTTCTTAGCCACAGGGTATAAAATCACTGTGACCACTATGTTCTGGTTACGCTAGGAATAGAATTTGGAGAAAAGGGGAAAAGTAACACTATGATTAATATAAACAACAGTTTTTTTAAAAAATGGCATCTCTAAAACACAAAATTACAAAAGAAAATTTTTTGAAAAGATACTATGACTAAATCGAACCTTCCAAGGGAAAAATAGTTTCTTTGAAAAATATGTATTTCCAGAGGACTGATTATAAAGAAATTATTAATATTTAAATACAATAAAATATTTGCCCAATATTCCTGTACTGACTGAATAAAAAGTGGCATTTTAGAAAGATACGTATGAAAGACAAGTTAGCAATGTACATGTAATGCTACTTAGTTCAAGGTTGAGTCAATTTATTAAAAATTTAACTACCTTATTAAGATATAGAATTCTTATTAGAAGCTTTCTATTTTGTTAGAAAAATTATTTTTCTTCACTGAAACAACAGTCATTCTCAGAAAGTATAATGATAGTACCCTGCTGATTGATACTAACCTTGCTTATTAGTTATCAGCAAGTTTTATTTGCTTGTTTTTCTTTTTTTTTTTTAAAGACAGGGTCACACTGTAGCTGAGGCTGCCCTGAAACTTGCTATGTAACCCAGGCTGGCCTTGAACTCACAATCCTCCTTCCTCAGCCTTCTGAGTGCTGAAATTACAGGCATGCACCAGCACTCTCATTTCTATTACCAGTTTTTCAGGAACATTTCAAGACAAGAATGGAATTTCTTCAGAAATTGTGGAAGAGTCTTTAAGTCATGTTCTTAGACTGATTTTTGGTAGCCTGTTCAAAGCACAGCACTGGATAGACTCTAAAATGAAAATCAGCAGATTCAGAGTAAAGAATCATTTTGCGCCTCCACTTTTTGCATCTTGAGAGGAAATGGTCAAGGACATCCTTGACTCTGTGTGTGTGTGTGTGTGTGTGTGTGTGTGTGTGTGTGTGTGTGTGTGTGTTTCACAAGCCAAGGTCAATTTCATAGTTTGAAACAGATTAAAAACAAAGTTGAATGTTCATTAGACAAAATGTTGCTAAAATACATATGAGCAAATATTAGTGAAAATAACTATCTTAAAATTTAATTGTAACAAAAGATTCATTTTGGACCTAGGTTATAAGTCAGTTTTGTGTAATATTCTGCTGGAAAAATTTGGCATTAGCAGTTTTCTAGATCCATTTTGCTCAGACTCTGTAAAGAAAGGTAATTTTCCCCTTAGAAGCAGACCTGGTTCAAGAAATTGTTCAGGAGATGGAAGAAGTCTCTGGATATATAAATAAATCTATAGAACAAATCCTGGGCTGGAATTTAGCTCAGTTGGTAGAGCACTTGCTCTGCTCACTCTGAGGCCCTGGGTTTGATCTGTAGCATCGCAAAAATGGGAGAAGGATCTGGCTGCTCACTCAGGAAATGATCCTGAAATAATCAGCCATTGAAAACCCTATGAGTAGCAGAGAAGCACTGACATAGTGTCAGGCAATAGCATAGTGTTAGGGAATGTTTTGTTCTGTTGTACATAGGGTACATTGAGTTGCACCCAAATCAATGGCACTTAACAACAACAACAACAACATAGAGCAAATCCATTCTTGAAGGTTGCCATAAAGTCACATTTAATTAACCAACCAT
The DNA here is from genome assembly GCA_007922755.1 of Pedetes capensis. Taxonomy (NCBI): domain Eukaryota; kingdom Metazoa; phylum Chordata; class Mammalia; order Rodentia; family Pedetidae; genus Pedetes; species Pedetes capensis. Next base: position 6,268 of record VMDO01042055.1, on the reverse strand, counting down.
TGTTAAAACATTTTGCACTTTATAAAAATTGTGTTCTTATCTGTATAATGAAGACATGGGGCTTCTTCGGAGAAATGAATCTAGGAAAGACAAAAACTCTAATCTACCACCAAGCATTTTAGAAGAAAGCCTGTCTCATAAAGCAAGTAGCCAACCTATGTAAATTGTGATCCAACACAATTATAGTTTGCTTGTTTAGAACAGGGGATATAAGTTATGAAAATTATGCCATAAATAGTGGTTAGTTTCCTAAATAAACCCATAAGATCCTTAGGAATCTCTGTGATAGCATACATGGCTTTCAGCATAAATTCTAACAAACTGCTGATGTCAGGAAATCATTTATCTGTTGTTATGGCCTTGACTGGTTCCAGTTACGAAAATAAAGTGGACTTGTCCTTGCCAGCTGAGGCAGCATCTGATAACTGTCCAACGTCCAAGGAAAAGAGAAACCTCACTCCAGCTATCACATCTGCTCTCCAGCTAGTACAAAAAAGAATTCTTTCTACTGCCAGCCAAAAGCTCTGCCAGGTTTCCAATAAAAGAAAAAAGAAAGAACTGCGTATTTAGCCACAGGGCTCTTTGACTTCCTCACATAAGGCAAAACAACTCTGTAATACTCCTTAAGAAAACAGAAAGTAAGACAATTTAAACAGTAATGACTTCACACTTACTTCTCTTGGTATCAGAAACCTCCCATTTCTCAAATGGAAGGATCTGGGAGGAACCTTTCTCCTGGAGACACTGAGTAGCAAGTTATTCAGTGCAAGAAGTAAAACGTAAGGAATGCCTTATTTAATAAATGAAAGACTTGATAAACTAGCTTGAATAATTTGGACATTTACATACAGAAGTGCAATAAGACCTTGCAGAAGGACAGTAGAATAGTTTAAAAGGTTTTCATAGAATATTTAATTGTGAGAAGAGTTGTTAGGTGCCCTCGAGTCAAGTCTGACTCATAGCGATCCTCATAGAGTTTTCAAGTTTGATTGTTTCAAGATTGCTTCAGGAGTGGATTGTAGTGTAGTTCTCCAGTTTTTGTGGGGGTAGGAATCGAACCTGGGTCTTCAGAGAGTGTGGAGCAGCTCTCTACCAACTGAGTTCAACCTCAGTCCCAGTTATGAGAATATAGATTTAGAAATCAAGGTATTTTCATTATTTTCCTTTGCTGGATGTTTTTGATTATGAGATATGACCATGAACAGACAGCATTATTTTCTTCCCTTTTAAGATGTAGAAATCGAGTCGAGCATGGTGGTACACACTTATAATCCCAGCAACTTGGGAGGTGGAGGCAGGAGAATCACAAATTTGAGTCCAGAGGCAACCTGCATAATTTACTGAGACCCTGTCTCAAGATAAAAGATGAAAAAGGGCTTGGTAGTGCAGCTCAATGGTAGAGCACTAGAAGAGTATGTGCAGGCCTTAGGTTTAGCCCCCTAGTACTGCAAAAAATGTAGAAATTGTAAAATAATACCTTGCTACATGGTGTAGATTGTTGTTTCAGTGACATCTAAATGAAAACTGAAATTTTTGATTGATTCAAATACTTTAAAACATTCTGCTTCTGTCAACTAACTTTCCTAAAAAGAACTTCCACTAACCCTGCCTCCTCTCTTGTGTTACTACTTTATCTAACATCCTTCACTACCAAAATCTTGAAAAATTTCCTCTCTCAGGTTTCATTAACTTCCCTCCTATGTAGCCCACTGGAAAAACCCCTAAAACTGCTCTCATCCTGGAGATCGAAGGTCTCCTGATTTCCCACGAGGGTCTTTTGATCTCTTTGGAACAAGATTTCTCAATCTCAGTGCTACTGACTTTTTGGACCAGAGGATTTTTTGTTGTAAGGAGAATTTTATGTTCTGTGTTTATCAGAACCTCAAACCTCTACCCACTAGTTGCTGGTAAATCTATATGTTAATATGTAGCTTCATAGAATCTCAGTCTTTAATTAACAGTAAATAGCAAAAACACAGGTACATTCTTCTAGAGAATTAAATAATGCTCAGGTAGGCTTGTTAAGCAGTGCCCCAGCTTTTGAAAGAATGGAATATGCTACAAGTCCTGTTTTTTTCCCCCTGTACTGGGATTTGAGCCCAGGGCTTTGTGCATCCTAAGAAAGCACTCTACCAGTGAGCCCAATACCTAGCCTGAATAATATGCTACAAGTTCTTAACATCTAAGTTTTGGATAATTTTTCTCAAAACCATGGGCCATGTTCTATTCATTTTTCTACCTCAGTACTTGACATTCAACAATATACAACACGAAGGAATGCATAAGTATATGGATAAATTAAAATATTTAGGTATCTAAATTCTTCACTTTTTGACTAGTAGTTTTGGCAAAATTCACATATGTGATCAGCCTATATGATTGCTACTTTTTTTTTAATTGGCTAATGCCAGATGCCTGCAGGGGTAGCACTGTGGCTTCTGATCCAGTCAGATCTCAGAAGCTAAGCAGGGGTGGGCCTGGTTAGTACCTGTATGGGAGTCCGCCGGGAACACCAGATACTGTAGGCTTGGGAGAAGGACCCGGCAACCCACTCCCAAAAATCAATCCACCATTGAAAACTATGAATAGCAGAGAGGCACTGACAATAGTGTTTCCCTTGTTGTACATAGGGTCGTTATGAGTCGGACACTGACTCAATGGCACCTACTAACAACAACAGTGCCAGATAATCTACAGCCATACCACCCTGGAGTCTGATCTCATCAGATCTCAGAAGCTAAGCATGTTTGGCCCTGGTTAATACTTAGTTGGGAGACATCTTGGGAATACCCAGTGCTGTAGGCTTGGGAGAAGCACCCGGAAGCCCATTCCTGAAATAGTCATCGAAAACCCTATGAGTAGCAGAGAAGCACAGACCATAGTGCTGGGCATGGCACAGTGTCATGTAGTGTTTCATCCGTTGTACATAGGGTTGTTATGAGTCAGACTCTTCTCAATGGCACTTAAGAACATCAAACGCCAGGTAAGATAGCTTACAGAGAAAAAAGCCCCATTGGTTGTGGAACTTGGCATTAACTGAAGTTGTATAAAGAAGTCACATCTATGTTGAAGATTATGCAGAGTAATTGACTGACTAGAATTTTGTGATTGTGGAGAGATGGAATGTTGAAGAACAAGACCCAAAATTATCTTGATCTATCTTTAGTCCCCTTAACAGCCATTTATTCCCAACTTCTTCTTCTTTGCAGACTACCAGCTTCCACAAATCTCAAAGCTAAGAATGTTATTAGATAACATCTGAAAACTATAGATGAGATTTCCTTGCATTGCGGTGACCTGCATACTTTAGGTCTTGATCAATTTATTTGGTAAATGCATTGATTTATGACTTTCTTTTGTTCTGTGACTATAAAAGTTCATGTAAGTTCTTCCACAGGGCTGAGATTTAGCTCAGTTGTAGAGTGCCGCTCTGCAATCCCTGAGGTCCGAAGTTCGATTCCCAGCACCACAAAAATGGGAGAAGGACGTGGTAATCCACTCCCAAAGCAATCCCAAAACAATCAGCCATTAAAAACTCTATAAGGGTCGCTATGAGTTGGATACAACTCGAGGGCACCCAACAACAGCAAGAACTTCTTCCATAGTGGAATGTGCCATTCAGGGCAACCTGGATCCATGTTCCTGGGCCAAGGTCACTCATATTTGGCTCAGAATAATCTATCTCTTATTTCTTTTGGAGCAGGAGCTGTTTTATGTTGACAGTGGAATTGTACAGAAGCTGAGAAAGGAGAAATAAAACATTCAAAAGTAACTTTTACTTTCATGTTGGAAACTTAAATTTTGCTTAAATCCAGTCCTGTTTATTGAACTAATTTTTCCTATCAGAATATACTATCTAGTGTTTAGAATTCTTTCTAAATATATGTATATAGTATTTTATAATGTTTTAGTGTCATTAGTTCTGCTTGGCAAAGTCCCCTAAGCCTTATAGATAGTATTTGTAGTTAAGATGGTGAACTGAAAAATGGGGTATTTGTGTGCACATAAACCAACTAAATTGCTTGCTGACTATGTAGCTCCTTTGACCACCATGCCTTTGGATATTTAGCGCTGACATGGGCTCAGGAATTTGCAGTTCAGAAGACTATCTGAATTTGATATTGCGTGGACCACACTTCGAGAAACAGTGTATGTAACAGTTTGAGTGATGAAACTACTGATGAATTTCTGAAGTAAAGCAGAGATCAGGAAGCATCATCTATAGGAACCACTGTTGAATCTGTTCATTTGTTCATTCACTTATGAAAAAAGAGGTTAAAAGGGAAAATAGAGTGTTTATTTGGGGACTTCATTAGGGATAAATGACCATGCTAAAAGAAATAAATGAAATTCTTGTTTTGGGACTTTATTAGGGATAGTTCTTCCTTTTTTTTTTTTTTTTTTGTCAAGCAGAGTACTACAGTTTGAATGTCATCTTCTACTCAATTCACCTTGAAATTTAAGAGGTGATTAGATCATGAGGGCTCTGTGCTTATGTATGGATTAATCCATTCTTGATGGTCATTTCTGATGTTCAATGTAATAAGCTTAGGCTTAGAAGGTTATAGTGCTAATTAATTTTTAAAGCAGAAAGAAGTCCATTTTCAGTTTCTCCCTTGTGCATTATTTATTTAACTTAGCAGAAGAAAACTTTAAAACTATTGAAGAATAAAGATGCTACCCTTTATTAATAAATGATTGGCAAAACACTAATTGCCTGTAGAGATGCCAAGTTTTTGTGTGAAATGTCTTGAAAGTTTTGATCTTAGGGACTAATAAAGCACTTTCATTATCTCCATCCAGCATTGATTTCAAGTTACCTTCAAATTATGTTCAGTCCAGTGCATTTCTTGGGAGACACCGTTTGCTTACATCTTAGCTGTAAGGTTCTGTAGTGCTTGTAAGTTCATAGACTTGGAATTAGAAAGGACTCAGGTAAGTTGCTAAGATTTTCAAACACCTTCAGAGGATATTTGAAGGAGTGTTCCTAGGGTTCTGCAATAAATCAAAAGGCCTCCTAGAGGGTGGGTGTACTTGTGACCTTTATTAGTGCAACTTCAGGGAAAATCTCTCACACTTGTACCAAGGTAGAGTAAACATTTACATGTCCAAGTTTGCAGATTCAAAACACTTGAACAATTAGGAATTTTCTTTCTAAAGTATTTCCTCAATTTTTAACAATTATTCTCACAAAAATTAAAAGCCTCTTGAACCATGTTGTTGTTGTTGTTAGGTGCTGTCAAGTCGGTATCCGACTCATAGCGATCCTCATAGGGTTTTCAATGGCTGACTGTTTCAGGATTGCCTTGGGAGTGGATTGCCAGGCCCTTCTCCCATTTTTGTGGTGCTGGGAATTGAACTCGGGTCCTCAGAGACTGCAGCACAGTGCTCTACCCACTGAGCTAAATCCCAGCCCTCTTGAACCATATCAGAATGATAAAATTTTGTAGCCTTTAAATTTACACCACAGTTAAGACAAGGGAGATCCAAATTCATTATATGAAATTCTCAGAAAGCGTTCTCAAGAGTACAACTCGAAGGGAATATGCCTCTTTGTGCTTTTTGTTTATCCAGAACACTAGGACATGAGTACTTTTAGAACAGACCTGAGATCATCAGTTAGATCATTGAATCACACAGGGGGAAATTTTTGAGAATTGCAGTAGAAAGAACCAAAATGTGGAGAATGAAAAATCTAGGAAAGGGGAATCACAAAAAGTAGTAAAGAGGCTGCCTGCCCTGTCCACATGTATGTTTATAATATCTAAGCACCCATGATACTAACGTTTTATTTGATGTGTTATAGTATGATGCAAAAGCCATCTATAAACATGATACAACAGGGCCAGAGACACCTGAATCAGAACACAACCAGAATTAGAGACAAGACACTGAGAGGATAGTACTGAGCAGGCAGAGAGAAAGAGAGTAGGACTCGTGAACCCTCAGGAAGAACAAAGGGACTAAAGGAGATCACTCTTGTTTTTCCTAGGATTGGTGAGGAGGCCCTTAGCTGAAAGCAAGACCTGATAAATAACCCACACTCCAAGTTGAATGAACATTGTTTGTTGTTTTTAGGTGCCATCGAGTTGGTATCTGACTCATAGCGACCCTCTGTACAACAGGGAAAACACTATTGTCAGTGCTTCTTTGCTATTCATAGGGTTTTCAATGGCAGATTGATTTTTGGGAGGGGGTTGCCAGGTCCTCCTCCCAAGCCTATAGCTTCTGGTGTTCCCAGGCAGTCTCCCATCCAGGTACTAACCAG
>VMDO01042054.1:0-10791 GCA_007922755.1 Pedetes capensis | reverse complement strand
TTGCTCTACAGGCAAGTTCATGTCCTTCCTTCTCTCAAGTACGGACAATGCCTGTCCTGGATAAATCAGCTTGTGCTTGACACCATGTGAGGGACAAGTATGGGGAGGTGCAAACTACTTCATTCTGCCTAGGGAGTCTACAACCTGAATGTCTGTGTTCTCGCTTGCTTGCTTCAGTTGAACCACAATATTGAGCTTTCGACACAAGGCCTTATCCCGTGTCAGGCGAAAAACTTATCTATCTCTGTAAACCCGTGCTGGCCAATGCTGGTAAGGAGAAAAAATACTCCCTTTTGTGGAAACAGCATTCCCTGGACACCCCTTGAACAACAGCTCATTGGATTTTGCTTTACGAGCATTTGACATTTGGTCTTAGCCCTAGCACACTGAATGCAGCTCCATGTTACTATGACTCTAGTGGTAAAATCCTGTACAGAATATGACATGCACAGTGAAATGTGGTGCTCCTGTGCCTAAGAGATGTTCAAACCTAGTGCTTTCTATCCTCCTGGTTCACTGCCCGTGTTTCACCAAAATTCAACTGTGCGCAAGATATGATTTCCCGCATTAGGCGAAAAACAGAACTATGTCTGGAAATCCGTCTTGGCCAAGACTGGGAAGGGCAAAAAATGTTCCCCGTGGTGAAACAACCTGGGTACAAGCATCCCTTCAGCAAGTCGTCATTCCTTTTTGCTGCACAAGAAGGTTCACGTCCTATCGTCTTGCGCATACGTACACTGACAGTCAGGGATATCTGAGCTTGTCTGTGATACCCTGTGAGGAACAAGCGTGGGGAACTGCAAACTACTTCATTTCTACCTAGGGAGTCTACAGGCTGAATGTCTGTGTTCTTGCTTGCGTGATTCAGTTGAACCACAACATTCAACTTTCCGCACAAGGCCTTATCCCATGTCGGGCGAAAAACATATCCGTCTCTGTAAGCCCGTGCTGGCCAACGCTTGAAAGAAGAAATGATACTCCCTTTTGGGGAAACAGCATTCCCTGGACACGCCTGGAAAAACAGTTCATTGGATTTTCCTTTACGAGCATTTGACATTTGGTTTTAACCCTAGCACACTGAATGAAGCTCCATATTACTCTGACTCTATGGTTAAAATCCTGTACAGAATAGGACATGCACAGTGAAATCTGGTGCCCCTGTGCCTAAGAGATGTTCAAGCCTAGTGCTTTCTATCGTCCTGGTTCACTGCCCGTGTTTCACCAAAATTCAACTGTGGGCAAGATATGTTTTCATGCATTAGGCGAAAAACAGAACTATGTCTGAAAATCTGTTTTGGCCAAGACTGGGAAGGGCAAAAAATGTTCCCCGTGGTGAAACAACCTGGGTACAAGCATCCCTTCAACAAGTCGTCATTCCGTTTTGCTGCACAAGCAGGTTCACGTCCTATCATCTTGCGAATACGTATATTGACAGTCAGGGATATCTGAGCTTGTCTGTGATACCCTGTGAGGAACAAGAGTGGGGAAGTTAAAACTACCTCATTTCTGCCTAGGGCGACTACAGGCTGAATGTCTGTGTTCTCGCTTGCGTGTTTCAGTTGAACCAAAACATTGAACTATCCGCACAAGGCCTTATCCCATGTCGGGCGATAAATATATCCGTCTCTGTAAGCCCGTGCTGGCCAACGCTTGAAAGGAGAAATGATACTCCCTTTTGGGGAAACAGCATTCCCTGGAAACCCCTTGAACAACAGTACATTGGATTTTGCTTTACGAGCTTTTGACATTTGGTCTTAGCCCTAGCACACTGAATGCAGCTCCATATTACTCTGACTGTATGGGTAAAATCCTGTACAGGATATGACATGCACAGTGAAAACTATTGCCCCAGTGCCTAAAAGATGTTCAAGCCTAGTGCTTTCTATGCTCCTGGTTCACTGCCCGTGTTTCACCAAAATTCAACTGTGCACAAGATATGTTTTCCCGCATCAGGCCAAAAACAGATCTATGTCTGAAAACCTGTGGTGGCCAAGACTGGGAAGGGCGAAAAACGTTCCCCCTTGTGGAACAACTTGGGTGCAAGCATCCCTTCAACAAATGATCATTACCTTTTGCTCTACAGGCAAGTTCACGTCCTTTCTGCTCTCAAGTGCAGACAATGCCTGTCCTGGATACCTCACCTTGTGCGTGATACCCTGTGAGGGGCAAGTGTGGGGAGTGCAAACTACTTCATTCTGCCTAGGGAGTCTACAACCTGAATGTGTGTGTTCTCCCTTGCTTGCTTCAGTTGAACCACAACATTGAGCTTTTGGCACAAGGCCTTATCCCGGGTCAGGCAAAAAACATATCCATCTCTGTAAACCCGTGGTGGCCAATGCTGGTAAGGAGAAAAAATACTCCCTTTTGTGGAAACAGCAATCCCTGGACACCCCTTGAACAACAGTTCATTGGATTTTGCTTTATGAGCATTTGACATTTGGTCTTAGCCCGAGCACACTGAATGCAGCTCCATGTTACTATGACTCTATGGGTAAAATCCTGCACAGAATATGACATGCACAGTGAAAACTAGTGCCCCAGTGCCTAAAAGATGTTCAAGCCTAGTGCTTTCTATCCGCCTGGTTCACTGCCCGTGTTTCACCAAAATTCAACTGTGCGCAAGATATGTTTTCCCGCATAAGGCCAAAAACAGAACTATGTCTGAAAATCCGTGTAGGCCAAGACTGGGAAGGGCAAAAAATGTTCCCCCTTGTGGAAGAACTTGGGTGCAAGCATCCCTTCAACAAATGATCTTTACTTTTTGCTCTACAGGCAAGTTCATGTCCTTTCTACTCTCAAGTGCAGACAATGCCTGTCCTGGATACCTCACCTTGTGCGAAATACCCTGTGAGGGGCAAGTATGGGAAGGTGCAAACTACTTCATTCTGCCTAGGGAGTCTACAACCTGAATGTCTGTGTTCTCCCTTGCTTGCTTCAGTGAACCACAACATTGAGCTTACGCCAAAAGGCCTTATCCCGTGTCACGGGAAAAACATATCCATCTCTGTAAACCCGTGCTGGCCAACGCTTGAAAGGTGAAATGATACTCCGTTTTGGGGTAACAACATTCCCTGGACAACCCTTGAACAAAAGTTCATTGTACTTTGCTTGACAAGTATTTGATATTTGGTCTTACCGCTAGCACACTGAACGAAGCTACCTCTTAGTCTGATTGTATGGGGAAAATCCTGTACAGAAGAGGACATGCACAGTGATATCTCAGGCCACCTTGCCTAAGGACTGTTGAAGTCTTCTGCTTTCTTTCCTCCTGGTTCACTGCAAGTTTTTCACTAAAATTCAACTGTGCGCGAGATATGTTTTCCTGCATCAGGCCAAAAACAGAACTATGTCTGAAAATCCGTGTTGGCCAAGACTGGGAAGGGCAAAAAACATTCCCCCTTGTGGAACAACTTGGGTGCAAGCATCCCTTCAACAAATGATCATTACTTTTTGCTCTACAGGCAAGTTCATGTCCTTTCTTCTCTCAAGTGCAGACTATGCCTGTCCTGGATACCTCACCTTGTGCATGATACCCTATGAGGGGCAAGTGTGGGGAGGTGCAAACCACTTCATTCTGCCTAGGGAGTCTACAACCTGAATGTCTGTGTTCTCCCTTGCTTGCTTCAGTGAACCACAACATTGAGCTTTTGGCACAAGGCCTTATCCCGGGTCAGCCGAAAAACATATCCATCTCTGTAAACCCGTGCTAGGCAAAGCTGGTAAGGAGAAAAAATACTCCCTTTTGTGGAAAAAGCATTCCCTGGACACCCCTTGAACCACAGTTCATTGGATTTTGCTTTACGAGCATTTGCCATTTCGTCTTATCCCTAGCACACTGAATGCAGCTCCATGTTACTATGACTCTATGGGTAAAATCCTGTACAGAATATGACATGCACAGTGAAATCTGGTGCCCCTGTGCCTAAGAGATGTTCAAGCCTAGTGCTTTCTATCCTCCTGGTTCACTGCCCGTGTTTCACCAAAATTCAACTGTGCACAAGATATGTTTTCCCGCGTCAGGACAAAAACATAACTATGTCTGAAAATCCGTGTTGGCCAAGACTGGGAAGGGCAAAAACTGTTCCCCCTTGTGGAACAACATGGGTGCAAGCATCCCTTCAACATATGATCATTACTTTTTGCTCTACAGGCAAGTTCATGTCCTTTTTTCTCTCAACTACAGACAATGCCAGTCCTGGATACCTCACCTTGTGCGTAATACCCTTTGAGGGGCAAGTGTGGGGAGGTTCAAACTACTTCATTCTGCCTAGGGAGTCTACAACCTGAATGTCTGTGTTCTCCCTTGCTTGCTTCAGTTAACCCCAACATTGAGATTTTGGCACAAGGCCTTTTCCCGGGTCAGGCGAAAAACATATCCATCTCTGTAAACCTGTGTTGGCCAACGCTGGTAAGGAGGAAAATACTCCCTTTTGTGCAAACAGCATTCCCTGGACACCCCTTGAACAACAGTTCATTGGATTTTGCTTTACGAGCATTTGACATTTGGTCTTAGCCCTAGCACACTGAATGCAGCTCCATATAACTCTCATTGTATGGGTAAAAACCAGTACAGAATATGGCATACAAACTGAAATCTGGTGCCCCAGTGCCTAAAAGATGTTCAAGCCTAGTGCTTTCTATCCTCCTGGTTCACTGCCGGTGTTGCACCAAAATTCCACTGTGCGCAAGATATGTTTTCCCGCCTCAGGCCAAAAACAGAACTATGCCTGAAAATCCGTATTGGCCAAGACTGGGAAGGGCAAAAAACGGCCGCCCTTGTGGAACAACTTGGGTGCAAGCATCCCTTCAAGAAATGATCATTACTTTTTGCTCTACAGGCAAGTTCATGTCCTTTTTTCTCTCAAGTGCAGGCAAAGCCTGTCCTGGATACATCAGCTTGTGCATGGTACCCTGTGATGGGCAAGTGTGGGGAAGTGCAAACTACTTCATTCTGCCTAGGGAGTCTACAACCTGAATGTCTGTGTTCTCCCTTGCTTGCTTCAGTGAACCACAACATTGAGCTTTTGGCACAAGGCCTTATCCCGTCAGACGAAAAACATATCCATCTCTGTAACCCGTGCTGGCCAATGCTGGTAAGGAGGAAAACTACTCCCTTTTGTGGAAACAGCATTCCCTGGACACCCCTTGAACAACAGTTCATTGGAATTTGCCTTACGAGCATTTGACATTTGGTCTTAGCCCTAGCACACTGAATGCATCTCCATAGTACTCTGACTCTATGGGTAAAATCCTGTACAGAATATGGCATGCAAAGTGAAATCTGGTGCCCCTGTGCCTAAGAGATGTTCAAGCACAGTGCTTTCTATCCTCCTGGTTCACTGCCCGTGTTTCACCAAAATTCAACTGTGCGCAAGCTATGTTTTCCCGCATCAGGCCAAAACCAGATCTATGTCTGAAAACCCGTTATGGCCAAGAGAGCGAAGAGCAAAAAACGTTCCCCCTTGTTGAACAACTTGGGTGCAAGCATTCCTTCAAGAAATGATCATTACTCTTTGCTCTACAGGCAAGTTCATGTCCTTTTTTCTCTCAAGTGCAGATAAAGCCTGTCCTGGATACATCAGCTTGTGCATGGTACCCTGTGAGGGGCAAGTGTGGAGAAGTGCAAACTACTCCATTCTGCCTAGGGAGTCTACAATCTGAATGTCTGTGTTCTCCATTGCTTGCTTCATTGAACCACAACATTGAGCTTTTGGCACAAGTCCTTATCCCGTGTCAGATGAAAAACATATCCATCTCTGCAAACCCGTTCTGGCCAACGCTGGTAAGGAGAAAATATACTCCCTTTTGTGGAAACAGCATTCCCTGGACCCCCCTTGAACAGCAGTTCATTGGATCTGGCTTTACGAGCATTTGACATTTGGCCTTAGCCCTAGCACACTGAATGAAGCTCCATATTACTCTGACTCTATGGGTAAAATCCTGTAGAGAATATGACATGCAAAGTGAAATCTGGTGCCCCTGTGCCTAAGAGATGTTCAAGCACAGTGCTTTCTATCCTCCTGGTGCACTGCCCGTGTTTCACCAAAATTCAACTGTGCCAAGATATGTTTTCCCGCATAAGGCGATAAACAGAACTATGTCTGAAAATCCATGTTGGCCAAGACTGGGAAGGGCAAAAAATGTTCCCCCTTGTGGAACAACATGGGTCAAGCATCCCTTCAACATATGATCATTACTTTTTGCTCTACAGGCAAGTTCATGTCCTTCCTTCTCTCACCTACAGACAATGCCTGTCCTGGATACCGCACCTTGTGTGTAATACCCTGTGAGGGGCAAGTGTGGGGAGGTTCAAACTACTTCATTCTGCCTAGGGAGTCTACAACCTGAATGTCTGTGTTCTCCCTTGCTTGCTTCAGTGAACCACAACATTGAGATTTTGGCACAAGGACTTTTCCCGGGTCAGGCGAAAAACATATCCATCTCTGTAAACCCATGGTGGCCAACGCTGGTAAGGAGGAAAATACTCCCTTTTGTGCAAACAGCATTCCCTGGACACCCCTTGGACAACAGTTCATTGGATTTTGCTTTACGAGCATTTGACATTTGGTCTTAGCCCTAGCACACTGAATGCAGCTCCATATTTCTCTGAGTCTATGGGTAAAAACCTGTACAGAATATGGCATGCAAAGTGAAATCTGGTGCCCCAGTGTCTAAAAGATGTTCAAGCCTAGTGCTTTCTATCCTCCTGGTTCACTGCCGGTTTTGCACCAAAATTCCACTGTGCGCAAGATATGTTTTCCCGCCTCAGGCCAAAAACAGAACTATGTCTGAAAATCCGTATTGGCCAAGACTGGGAAGGGCAAAAAACGTCCCCCCTTGTGGAACAACTTGGGTGCAAGCATCCCTTCAACATATGATCATTACTTTTTGCTCTATAGGCAAGTTCATGTCCTTTCTGCTCTCAAGTGCAGACAATGCCTGTCCTGGATACCTCACCTTGTGTGTGATACCCTGTGAGGGGCAAGTGTGGGGAGGTGCAAACTACTTCATTTTGCCTAGGGTGTCTACAACCTGAATGTCTGTGTTTCACTCTTGCTTGCTTCAGTGAACCAAAACATTGAGCTTTTGGCACAAGGCCTTATCCCCTGTCAGGCGGAAAACATATCAATCTCTGTAAACCCGTGCTGGCCAAAGATGGTAAGGAGGAAAAATACTCCCTTTTGTGGAAACAGCATTCCCTGGACACCCCTTGAACAACAGTTCATTGGATTTTGCTTTATGAGCATTTGACATTTGGTCTTAGCCCTAGCACACTGAATGCAGCTCCAAATTACTCTGACTCTATGGGTAAAATCCTGTAGAGAATATGACATGCAAAGTGAAATCTGGTGCCCCTGTGTCTAAGAGATGTTCAAGCACAGTGCTTTCTATCCTCCTGGTGCACTGCCCGTGTTTCACCAAAATTCAACTGTGCCAAGATATGTTTTCCCGCATTAGGCGAAAAACAGAACTATGTCTGAAAATCCGTGTTGGCCAAGACTGGGAAGGGCAAAAAACGTTCCAACTTGTGGAACAACTTGGGTGCAAGCAACGCTTCAACATATGATCATTACTTTTTGCTCTACAGGCAAGTTCATGTCCTTCCTTCTCTCAACTACAGACAATGCCTGTCCTGGATACCTTACCTTGTGCGTGATACCCGGTGAGGGGCAAGTGTGGGGAGGTTCAAACTACTTCATTCTACCTAGGGAGTCTACAACCTGAATGTCTGTGTTCTCGCTTGCTGGCTTCAGTGAACCACAACATTGAGATTTTGGCACAAGGCCTTTTCCCGGGTCAGGCGAAAAACATATCCATCTCTGTAACCCGTGCTGGCCAATGCTGGTAAGGAGGAAAACTACACCCTTTTGTGGAAACAGCATTCCCTGGACACCCCTTGAACAACAGTTCATTGGATTTTGCTTATGAGCATTTGACATTTGGTCTTAGCCCTAGCACACTGAATGCAGCTCCATATTACTCTGACTCTATGGGTAAAATCCTGTACAGAATATGGCATGCAAAGTGAAATCTGGTGCCCCAGGGCCTAAAAGATGTTCAAGACTAGTGCTTTCTATCCTCCTGGTTCACTGCCCGTGTTTCACCAAAATTCAACTGTGCGCAAGCTATGTTTTCCCGCATCAGGCCAAAACCAGATCTATGTCTGAAAACCCGTTATGGCCAAGAGAGCGAAGAGCAAAAAACATTCCCCCTTGTGGAACAACTTGGGTGCAAGCATCCCTTCAACATATGATCATTACTTTTTGCTCTACAGGCAAGTTCATGTCCTTTCTGCTCTCAAGTGCAGACAATGCCTGTCCTGGATACCTCACCTTGTGTGTGATACCCTGTGAGGGGCAAGTGTGGGGAGGTGCAAACTACTTCATTCTGCCTAGGGTGCCTACAACCTGAATGTCTGTGTTTCTCTCTTGCTTGCTTCAGTGAACCAAAACATTGAGCTTTTGGCACAAGGCCTTATCCCCTGTCAGGCGGAAAACATATCCATCCCTGTAAACCCGTGCTGGCCAAAGATGGTAAGGAGGAAAAATACTCCCTTTTTTGGAAACAGCATTCCCTGGACACCCCTTGAACAACGGTTCATTGCATTTTGCTTTACGAGCATTTGACATTTGGTCTTAGCCCTAGCACACTGAATGCAGCTCTGTATTACTCTGACTCTATGGGTAAAATCCTGTAGAGAATATGACATGCAAAGTGAAATCTGGTGCCCCTGTGCCTAAGAGATGTTCAAGCACAGTGCTTTCTATCCTCCTGGTTCACTGCCCGTGTTTCACCAAATTCAACTGTGCCAAGGTATGTTTTCCCGCATTAGGCGAAAAACAGAACTATGTCTGAAAATCCGTGTTGGCCAAGACTGGGAAGGGCAAAAAATGTTCCCCCTTGTGGAACAACATGGGTGCAAGCATCCCTTCAACATATGATCATTACTTTTTGCTCTACAGGCAAGTTCATGTCCTTCCTTCTCTCAACTACAGACAATGCCTGTCCTGGATACCTCACCTTGTGCGTGATACCCGGTGAGGGGCAAGGGTGGGGAGGTTCAAACTACTTCATTCTGCCTAGGGAGTCTACAACCTGAATGTCTGTGTTCTCCCTTGCTTGCTTCAGTGAACCACAACATTGAGATTTTGGCACAAGGCCTTTTCCCGGATCAGGCGAAAAACATATCCATCTCTGTAACCCATGCTGGCCAATGCTGGTAAGGAGGAAAACTACACCCTTTTGTGGAAACACCATTCCCTGACACCCCTTGAACAACAGTTCATTGGATTTTGCTTTACGAGCATTTGACATTTGGTCTTAGCCCTAGCACACTGAATGCAGCTCCATATTACTCTGACTCTATGGGTAAAATCCTGTACAGAATATGGCATGCAAAGTGAAATCTGGTGCCCCAGGGCCTAAAAGATGTTCAAGACTAGTGCTTTCTATCCTCCTGGTTCACTGCCCGTGTTTCACCAAAATTCAACGGTGCGCAAGCTATGTTTTCCCGCATCAGGCCAAAACCAGATCTATGTCTGAAAACCCGTTATGGCCAAGAGAGCGAAGAGCAAAAAACATTCCCCCTTGTGGAACAACTTGGGTGCAAGCATCCCTTCAACATATGATCATTACTTTTTGCTCTACAGGCAAGTTCATGTCCTTTCTGCTCTCAAGTGCACACAATGCCTGTCCTGGATACCTCACCTTGTGTGTGATACCCTGTGAGGGGCAAGTGTGGGGAGGTGCAAACTACTTCATTCTGCCTAGGGTGTCTACAAACGGAATGTCTGTGTTTCTCTCTTGCTTGCTTCAGTGAACCAAAACATTGAGCTTTTGGCACAAGGCCTTATCCCCTGTCAGGCGGAAAACATATCCATCTCTGTAAACCCGTGCTGGCCAAAGATGGTAAGGAGGAAAAATACTCCCTTTTTTGGAAACAGCATTCCCTGGACACCCCTTGAACAACAGTTCATTGGATTTTGCTTTACGAGCATTTGACATTTGGTCTTAGCCCTAGCACACTGAATGCAGCTCCATATTACTCTGACTCTATGGGTAAAATCCTGTAGAGAATATGACAAGCAAAGTGAAATCTGGTGCCCCTGTGCCTAAGAGATGTTAAAGAACAGTGATTTTTATCCTCCTGGTTCACTGCCCGTGTTTCACCAAAATTCACCTGTGCACAAGATATGTTTTCCCGCAACAGGCCAAAAACAGAACTATGTCTGAAAATCCGTGTTGACCAAGGCTGGGAAGGGCAAAAAACTTTCCCCCTTGTGGAAAAACTTGGGTGCCAGCATCCCTTCAAGAAATGATCATTACTTTTTGCTCTACAGGCAAGTTCATGTCCTTTTTTCTCTCAAGTTCAGACAAAGCCTGTCCTTGATACATCAGCTTGTGCATGGTACCCTGTGAGGGGCAAGTGTGGTGAACTGCAAACTACTTCATTCTGCCTAGGGAGTCTACAACCTGAATATCTGTGTTCTCCCTTGCTTGCTTCAGTTGAACCACAACATTGGGCTTTTGGCACAAGACCTTATCCCGTGTCAGACGAAAAACATATCCATCTCTGCAAACCCGTGCTGGCCAACGCTGGTAAGGAGAAAATATACTCCCTTTTGTGGAAACAGCATTCCTGGACACCCCTTGAACAACAGATCATTGGATCTTGCTTTACGAGCTTTTCACATTTGGTCTTAGCCCTAGCACACTGAATGCAGCTCCATATATCTCTGATTGTATGGGTAGAATCCTGTACAGAATATGGCATGCAAAGTGAAATCTGGT
>VMDO01042053.1:0-10790 GCA_007922755.1 Pedetes capensis | reverse complement strand
AGATCAAAACACTTGCCGATTCTGTGCCAGGCAAACCATCTTATTTATGTTTAAGCCCATTGTTGCAGACACTGTGTTAATCCATCTGGTGGAGGGTTTTCCTCTTTTCCGTTGACCTGCCACTCTTCCAAACATGATGTCCTTCTCCAGGGATTGTTCTCTCCTGACTACATGTCCGAAATATGTAAGACGCAGTTTGCCCATTTTTGCTTCCAAGGAGCACTCTGGTTGTACCTCTTCTAGGACAGATCTGTTGGTTCTTTTGGCAGTCCATGGTATATTCAATAGACGTCTCCAGCACCACAGTTCAAAAGCATCAATTCTTTTTCTGTCTCTCTTGTTCAATGTCCAGCTTTCACAACCATATGATGCGACTGAAAATCCCATGGCATGAGTCAGACGCACCTTTGTCTTCAATGTGACATCTTTGCTTTTCAATACTCTAAAGAGATCTTTTGCCACAGCTTTTCCTAGAGCAATGGGTCTTTTGATTTCTTGACTGCTGCTTCCACGGGTGTTGATTATAGAGCCAAGCAAAGTAAAATCTTGGACAACCTCAATCTTTTCTCCATTTATTGTGAAGTTGCGTGCTGACCCAGTCGTAAGGATTTTTGTTTTGTTGATGTTTAGTCGTAACCCATATTGAAGGCTATGATCTTTGATGTTCATCAGTAAATGTTTTAAATCCTCTTCATTTTCAGCAAGCAAAGTGGTGTCTAGGCAACACAAATTATTAAATAAATTATGAGGACATAGTTATGTGACAAATGGGAACATTACTATAGAGCACCTCTTTTTACCATATTAATTACACACCATTTAGCTTCCTAACGTTATGTTTACCTAGCAATTAGTTAAGCCCACAAATCACAATTAATAAATATGTAAAGAAAGTAGGACCTACTTTCCTTAGTTCAGTAGAAGTTTTGAAGATAAAAAAGCATTTCATTATAAAATTAAAGTTAAAAAAGGACAAAGGTTTGATTTCACATTGAACAGTTACCTTTGGATCTGAGAATGAGTGTAACCTTGTCTCTTGAACATAATTTCTCTGTATCCCTTGGTTTCCTTGATTGCTTAAGCAAATCTATTTGCATTGGCGTTTACCTACTTCTGCTTTCATGTCATTAATGTGTGTATAAAAATTGTTCTGAATTTAGATAGACTAAAAGAAACAAGTGTTCTGGTGACTAGAGTACTAGGTCATTTGGAATTGTTACTGTACAGAGGAAGTTAAAAGGTGTTTTTCCCCCTTTCTCCTTAAATAGATAATCTATATCCTAGATATTTATTATTGGCTTTCATGATATAAAATGATGTCCAAATAGACAGAATTCTCTGAAAATCAGGTACAGCTGGTTGAAGCGGAATTGAATGTTTACTGTTTACTGTTTTGTTAACTATGTTATTTACAAACAGAAATATCTAATTTAACCGTTTATCATTTCATCCAGAAACACTGAATTCCTATGTGCTAAGCATATAAGCACTTCCAATAAGAATTTGTAAGTTGGCAGCTTCTCTTTCTTCTCTTTCTTTTCTTTTAGGTTTTTTTTTTTGCCCCCCATTTGTGGCAAGGTTTTTAAATTTTTTAAACGTGTCCTTGAACAGAATAAAATAAACCAATTGACCTAATTTGTTTTTGATTAGTAATTGAAACCCAGGAGTGAATGTCATTCTTAATACATTAATTAGAGAATCGATTAATTTTAAATAATTCTACCATAGGTATTTGGTTCATTTAGGATATATAATTCACCTGTGGATATGGTTTAAACTCTTCCAGAATATTCCTGTGAAAGTTCCATTTTTAGTTGGCACTTTGAAGAAAAGTATCATTGCATGATGTCCTGATACCTTGAAAGCGTTTATTTCATCTCCAAAAAGCACTTTTAGCTAAGACTGAAGGTTACTCAGGAACAAAACCAGGTTTTTTATATCCAGGATTTTGTAATTGAAGTTAAAAATAACAGATGCCAATTAGAGAAAGAAACTGTTAAAGTAATTGTCACTGAACATATAGACTCAATAAAGAATTGGACTACTTCTAGAGGATAATTTAAAATTTAAGCAAGTTTGAATTTAGTTTCTATCATGATATACTGAGCTTTTCTGTTGAATGCTGGAGTATTTGTTCAAGTTGGTAGATTTTGCATATTTAATCTTCTTTAGAACTGTGTTGAATAATGGCCCCTGGCAGGAGATAATGAAATTTTCTTAATTTATATTTTCAAGTAGAAGCTTCAGTTGAAAATGGCATCCTATGGCCTGGAGACATAGCTCTAGTGCAAGTTTCAGGGGAGCTGCAATAATAATGCAGTGCCATCGGTGATGGAGAACGATGGGACAGTGAAGAAGTAATTTAAGGAAGAAAAGAAAATGCACCAAAGCTTTATTGTAGCATATCTAATGATCTGCCGGAGATTCCCAATGGTTTTTGGAGCATGACTGGAGAAACTAATGTTATCTTGCCAAAACAGAAGCCTCTGCTTAATCAGCAGAACAAGACTATTGATTAAAGTACCTCTCACAATAGATTACACATGGAATCTCATCTCCATACTTTGCAATTGGTAAAGTGTAATAATGAACATAAGATAATCAAAAGAAGAGTAAAAGCAATTTTTTGAGCATTGTACAATTCAAGATTAAGACTGCAATGGAAACAAATTTGCATGAATAGTTTGCCCTGATTTTAAAGCTAAACACAGGAAGGGATACGCACAGTCCAGAGACTACACTGAAGAAGAAAAGATGTTCTGCTTTTCTAAAATTTACAGATCTGTGTCCACTTTATATAAAGGACATTGTTACTGATGTTGTCTGTCATAATGGCAATTCATATTTTTGAGCTTGCCTGCATTATTCCACTTAAACATGGAACTTCTATAAAAGATAATACATTTTACAAATGAGAAAGGTAATGTTGAAACATTTAATACATTGTTTCTGGACTCACAGTTAAACAAGCAGCCAAGTTTGAGCTTAAAACCCAATTCTTAAAGTCTGTGCTTTTAAACACTAATCTTCCCAAATTAACAAATGATTTTGCGTCGACACAGAGTTAACACAATGCTATTGTTTTTTAATATACTTTTTTCAGATTATAGTTAGTAACATGTATTCTGTTGCCTTTCACTTGTTTTGAAAGATTAAAGAAAAAGAATATACTAATGATTTGTTGGCATTAATGTTTCATTAGTAATGAAGCAGTATTTTATTTTCCCCAAATAAAAAGACAATGTTTCTTCAAAATACCTACAGTTATATCTGTGCATGACATTTTTGTTTTGTGGGACAAGGTCTCACTCTGTATCCCAGGCTTACCTTGAACTCATGATCCTCCTGGCTCAGCCTCCTGAGTGTTAGGATTACAGGCATGCACCAACATACCAGGAAATACATGACATTTTCTAAGTAATTTCTATGTACTTGTGTGTAAATTAAAAATAAATTTTTATAAAGTGCCTTTTCATCAATTAATTTTTTGAGAACATGTATTTTATTTTTAAAAAGTACTGTGGATAGCTTTAAATTTAACACTGAGAAATTTGGTTACATGTGGGAGGGCAAATATATTGTTTAAAATACTTTATAACTTTTAACCATCTGTTGATTGTGATGGTTGAGAGATGCATTAAATATTACTTAGTTTTTGCAATTTCCTCTCATATATTGTGTATATGCCTGAGGAATAATGCTGACTTTACATACTCTAATTTTGCTAATCATGAAATATATTGGTATTCTCCTATGCATAGGAAGTGGATTAAACTACTAATCTCAAACGATATTTGACATTTTTTCCCCAGCTTTTTGAGGTGAACATTTGACTTCATTCCTCTTATCCTTCCCCACCCTCCATTTAGGATAGGAAAATTATAAGAATGAGTTTTTAAATATTCTCTAAAACACAATATTTTGCCCTGTTTAAATTAGCTCGTGACCTATAAAGCAAGATTTAGGATTTTACTTGTTGTGGTTGATGGTTTCATGAATAAGATGTAAGTTTTATGAATATTAATGTCAGAAATAAGGCTTTTATTCTGACATTTGAACATGATGATATTACAAAATATTTATTACTGTATTTACTTTTGTTATGTGGAATGCTCAGGTTGAATGGTACTGTATGAATATGTTAGAATAATAAGGAGTAGAGGAAAAAATCTTTTAATATGGTAGTCAGAAATTTGCAGCTGAAAATAATATATAGAAATAATACAATGGTGATTTTGTGGGGGGGGAGATTGCTAGGGATCGAACCCAGGGTTTTGCATATCTCAAGAAAGTGCTCTACTCCTGAGCTACACCTCAGCCCAAGGTGATATTTTTGATTCTCTTTCTAGTTCAGTGAAGGGAGGCAATTAGACTTTTGTCTTTATGTGCCAAAGTTGAACCTATTTGGAAATATGGCTAGAAGAATATTTTAAATGATTAAATGTTTTGAATTTGGAACTGAGTGCTTAAGTACTTTGTTTTTTGTGATTTTAATTTTTGCAGTGCTGGGGGATTGAACCCAGTATCTCCTGCAGGCTTGCCAAGTGCTCTACCACTGAGCTGTATACCCCAGCCCCTTTTTTATTTCCTATTTTGAAATAGGATCTTGTTAAGTTACACAGGCTGCCTCTGGCCTTAAACTTGGTATTCTCCTACCAGATCATCTTGAGTTGCTGGGATTACAGGTGTGTGCTATGATGCCCAGTTTAAGTACTTTTGTGTGTACTTTTTGTTGTTGTTCAGTGCCATCGAATCCAGTCTGACTCACAGTGACCCTGTATACAATAGAACAAAACACTCCCCGATTCTGTACCAGAAGTATGGTCGTTTTTAAGTTTAAGGTCATTGTTGCAGGCACTGTGTCAGTCTGTGTAGTTAAGGGTCTTCCTTTTTTTCATTGTCTTGCCGTTCTCCCAAACATGATGTTCTTTTCCATGGGTTGGTCCCTCTTGACAACATGTTCAAAATCAGTACACTCTGGTTGCACTTCTTCCAGGACAGATCTGTTGGTTATTTTGGCAGTCCATGGTTTGTTTAGTATTTATCTTCAGCACCACAATTAAAAAGCATCAGTTCTTCTCCTGTTGCTCTTATTCACTGTCCAGCTTCCCCAAGCATATGATGCAATTGAAATACCATGGAATGAGTCAGGCACACCTTGATCTTCAATGTGATATCTTTACTTTTGAACACTTTAAAAAGGTATTTTGCAACAGCTTTTTCGAATGCAATGTGTCTTTTGATTTCTTGACTGCTGCTTTCATGGGTGCTAATTGCAGAACCAAGTAGAACAAAATCTTGGACATAATCTTTTCTCTAGTTATCATGAAGTTACTTACCTAGTTGTAAGGACTTTTGTTGATGTTGAGGTGCAATCCATACTGAAGGCTGTGTTCTTTGATCTTCATCAGTAAATGTTTCCAATCCTCTTCACTTTTCACAAGCGAAGTTGTTTTATCTGCATAACACAGATTGTTAATAAGTCTTCCTCCAGTCCTGATGCTACTCTCTGGCACTATGCCATGCACACATGTCAATGCTTCTCTGCCTTTCATAGAGGTTTCTGATTCTTCTAGGGATTGTTTTGGGAGTGGACTTCCAGGTCCTTCTCCCATTTTTGCAGTACTGGGGATGGAACCCAGTGCCTGAAAGAGCACAGAATAGCACTTTACCAACTAAGCTAAATCTCAGTGTGTGTTTACTTTTGTTGTTGTTGCTGTTAGGTGCCGTCAACCCTAAGTACAACAGGTGAAACACTATTGTCAGTGCTTCTTTGCTGTTCATAGGGTTTTCAGTGGCGGGTTGATTTTTGGGAGTGGGTTGCTGGGTCCATCTCCCAAGCCTATAGCATCTGGTGTTCCTGGTGGTCTCCCATGTAAGTACTAATCAGGCCTGACCCTGCTTAGCTTCCGAGATCTTACGGGATTGGATGCCACAGGGCTGTGGCTGCAAGCCGTGTTTACTTTTAGGTAGTATTAAATTATGAATTACACCTCCCTCCCCAGTTTATTAGACAGTTTTTGATTAACCTGCTTAGGCCCCTGAGTTCTTTCTAAAGACAATTACATTTATTACCTTCTTAGGGTTGAGTCACTATATTAAAGTTTATTTGAATGTATATCAAACAAAGGTTAAATACAGAAAAATCAGCAATAATTAAAATGGATTATAATTTTCTATTTTAATGACATCTTTCTCCTATGGAACATGGTATATTTTTAAAGATTGTGAAAATTTTTATTTGTAGGTTTATTTAGTGTTGTTAGCTAGGAAAATTTTAAGAAATGATACATTTTCTCAATGTCTAAAAATTATGTTTGTATGTGAGGTGTATATGTACTTAGATATTGCACTTATTTTGCTTCCTTATGTCAGGAATTGATAAATAATTAAATGACTTGTGCAAATTAAAGCAAGTAAACCTTTGATTCCTCCACTTTAAATCTGGAAAACATGTTAGCATTATAAACTCTATTATATACTTTGTACATAAATTGTGTTTTTTACTTTTTTGTTTAACTTGTGTTTTATCAAGTTTTAGAGAGCAAAAGCATGTGTTACCATACCTTCCCTGCCAAACCATCTAAACCTATGTTCTTTTACCCCAGTAATTCTAAAAGAAGTGATCAGAATCACTTTTAATGTAGTTAAAACTGCTGTGACTGGGGCATCAGAAACCCATGTTTCTGAATCTGTTCTTCCTAGATGGGGATAATTGGCTTTTCTAACAGTCATTGCTAGTGCTGTTCTAAGGACCACATTTTGAAAACCACTTTAACTATGCTAATTCATTTCCACATGGTATTACTGTACTGATATGTACTGATATTTTAATTGTTAATACAGTGGTAACTTTACTGATAACTGTTTTTATGTGGAGGAATAGGGAGAAAGTTATACCAGGATCTATGCCCATTAGTGAGACGACTGAATACTTTTCCTTTTTTGGTTGCCTTTTCATTTTCATTAGAAGGAAAACTTGAAGCTGAACCCTTGGTGGGAATTTACTTTTGTGGCTAAGTAATTGCTTTCTCTTTTTTGATTTTTTAAATGATGGCATTTAGCTTTACAATCTTTACAGCATATTGGTTAAAGAATTTTTAGATTTTTCTCAGTATTAACAGAGTTGGGTCCCCATTGGATCTCCATATTCCATTTGGAAACTTGAGGCTACTTGCTTTATTCGTAAAGGAATAGAAATTGTTCTTAGGTGCCATCAAGCTGGGTCCAACTCCTAGCGGCCCTATGTATAACAGAATGAAACACTCTCCGACTCTGCCATTCCTGGAAATCTGTCAGTGCTTCTCTGCTATTCATAGGGGTTTCAATGGCAGATTGTTTCCAGGCTGTATCAGGAATGGGCTACTAGGTTCTTCTCCCATTTTTGCAGTGCTGGGGATCAAACTCACAGCCTCAGAGAGCTCAGAGCAGCACTTTACCAACTGACCTGAACCCCAGCCCCTTATTTCCATAATTTGGTCCTCTAAAAGCTTTTGATTCATTTCCATGAATAAAGATACTGGTATACACAGCTGCGATTTTTCTTACCCTTTGTACAATTCTTATTACCCTTTAAAGTTTTGATCCTAGAAGTCCAAATTTTCTCAACATTAATTTCTTAGGGGGTATAAGGAATTAATGTTCAGAAAAATTGCAATAATATATATATATATATATATATATATATATATATATATATATATATGCACACACACACACACGCACATATCTGATATCTTGGAAAACCGAATTCTAGACATCTGTGTAATTTTGTTTGCAGGAACTCCATTACATTTCCTTACCTTCAATTTTCAATTTTACTTACATTTACAGTTGTAGACTTAACACTTTTACTGTCTTAAAGCAATTGCTTTGTACTTTGTGGTCATTTAAAGAAATAAAAAGTTATGTGGTTAGTATAAACTATCATAATCACCCTGGACATTAATTTAACCTTATAATTGTGGTCAGATGACTAAAGCAAAGTTGTCGAGAAAAATTGAATATGGGCAGTTATTTTTCATTTTATAGTATTGGTCCTCATCTTGCTAAGAAAATAAGATGTGAAGCTGCTATGCTTATTTCTTGTTTACTTCTTGCAAGGTATACTATCACACTGAGAATTATAAAATAAAAGATTGTGAACCCCATATTAAAGTCACTTTATTCATCTGATTACTTCTGATGGGAAAAATTGGTTGATCTTCAATACTTTTGTTGTTTTGTTTTGTTTTTGGCAGTGCTGGGGATCTAACCCAGGGCCTTGGGCATGATAGGCAAGCACACTACCACTGAGCATGCCTAGCCTTGATATACTCTTTACTTTTGGAAAATGATATAAATTCCTAAATCTTTTTTCTTGGTCCCAAATCCTCATGTTCTTGGTTCATTTCAACCTGGGTACAAACCCCTTTTTCTTCCACCTTTTCCTTGTTTGGTGATGTGAAAGGAGCCTTCACTGAGAGGGGAAAAGTGATGAAGAATAGTAAAAGTGCATTCACAAGAGGGATTGTTATTTATGGGATTTCTACAACAAGTCTATTTAAAAACCATTGGAAAAATTTGCAAAATTTGATAGAGTAGTCATAAAGGGTACACTGAGAGTACATGAAAGGTATATTTAATACACAGGAGTTTACATTTCTTAATGTCTGAGAGATGTGAGGGTAAGATAAAATGAGGATCCCTGTAGATATGAATAAATACAATTCAAGAAATAAAAGGACTTTAGTTTTTGATGCAGACCAGGTTGGTGTTGAGGATTCCGGAGAGGCACAGCAGTTTTTAAAAAGCAGTGAGATGGCTTGTTGCTGCCAAATTTAACAAAGAAGAAAAATGAAACATCAGAATAATGTTTCTACATTATTTGGAACATTAGATATTGATCTGTTGAGAAATCTTAAATCTACCTGCTGTGTTAAATTTTAGAATGAAAAATTAGTTCTGTGATTCATGTTGAAATAATTCATTTACATTAAATGATGAACCACTGGCAGATTTCTTCAGTGACTGAACTGACTGTAGAGAAATGCAGAATAATGAGAAGACAGCTGTGACACAGCACCATTTACATTGTATTGTCCATGTTCTCAGAAATTAAAGTATTTAAAAAAAATAAGTGCCATACATATAATCATGATATAAGTACTATTATTTTAATATTTGTACAAGTAAGTTACCTAAGTATTAATTATAATTTATTTAATATTTAAGACTCACTGAAGTTCACTGTTGTATATTTTAGATGATAAAATTTAGCTATTTAAACTTTAGAAGTTTTCATAGTTTGCCTCTCTTCCATAAAGAATCAACCTGATTTTGAGTTGAAATGTCACCAAAGTGCTTGACTTAACATATATACCCTCTTTCAAATGACTCTACTCTCACTGCCCTTTTGTTAATTGTACTAGGAACTGGTCTATTTTTTCAGAGTTCTTTATGGTACTATTTTATACTTCAGTTAGCTTTTGGAATATTTGATATTCAAATTGCTAAATAAATTTTGTCACAATATGATTGTTCTGCTTGCTTTGCCTTCTTAATACATATGCGACCAGAAAACATAATAAAAGCCCTGAAAACATTCCATTCCGTTGGATTGTAAGCAAATCAGATTATAGCATAGAAGAAATAGTTTTTGCTTTTACAAAGCTTATAAAAAGAAGATGTGGACTAATTTATAGACCTTAAATATTGTGTTGCCTACATTTCTAACTTGATTCTGACACCCTTGATGAGCTAATGACAACAAAGAAAACATAAGAAAATACTTCTATAAAAAAAAAACATGGGACATTTTAGGCATCATGTTAGTGGTATTATTTTTAATGTTAAATTTTAGGGAGTTCTATTTTAGAAGGATCAAGGTACATAGTTATATCATTCATAGAATAACCACATTGATCTGTGAAAAATAACAATTCTTAGACATTTAGCATAGTGCCAGGCACTGTGCTAAATGCTTTATTTATTTGTTCTATCATTTATGCAGGCCATCACATGTAAGGTGAGATCTCCTAGCTTGGTATATGGTATTCAACAACATACACAATGTCTGTAATAGAAAGTTTAACACAAAACTGAATGTAGAAAATAAGTTAAAAATCTATCTCTATATTTTATTTATTTAATTTCTTCATTTTGCCGTACTGGGGTGCTGAACACAGGGCCTCACACATACTTTGCAAGCGCTCTACCACTGTGCTGCAATCCTAGCCCCTTTTTCATTTTTTTTTAATCTGAGACAGGGTCTCACTAAATTACACAGGCTGCCTCTGGTCCTAAACTTGTGATCCTCCTACCTCTGTCTCCCAAGTCACTGGGGTTACAGATGTGCACCACCACGCCCATCCTGTATTGTCAGAACTTTCTGCTTTGCCAAACACTGTGATACATACCTGTAATCCCAGCTACTCAGGAGGTTGAGACAGGAAGATTACATCTCAAAGCCAGAGGCAGCCTGTTCAATTTAGTGTGATTGAGTCTCAAAATAAAAAAACACAAACACAAAAACTACCTGCTCAGCTATTCAGTTTATGACTCAATGGGTCTGTGCAGTTATAGTAGCTTTTGTTTTCACATTGTAATTTTAATTCTTTTTTTTTTAATTAGAAATTTTTAATGTACATCATAATGTGATTCATTTTGACATGCTTTTCGTTGTGACAATTTTCATATATGCAATTTGATAAGCATTATTCATATAGGTTACCCCTTACCCTCCTCTATGTTTCCCCCCTCCCCCCTTCCTATCTAAGTTTCCCATCCAAGTCTTCTCTATCTTTTACTAT
>VMDO01042052.1:5000-10791 GCA_007922755.1 Pedetes capensis | reverse complement strand
GGAAGGAGGAGGTAGAGGACAGAGGTTAATAGAAATTACTGTCAAAGTTAATATTAAGGTTGAGATTTAAGGGATAAATTATTAGAACAATGACACATATATAGCTTAAGAAATAGAGGAGGAGGGTAGAAAAAGGGAAGGGAGTAAAAGAAGAAAGGAAGAAAAATAGGGAAGAAAAAGAGAAAAATAAAAAGAAAAAGAAAGAAAGAAAGAAAAAAAAGAGGCAAATCTCACATATACACTCTCCCAAACACTAATAAAAACACTTGTAGTCGGGTGCGGTGGTGCACACCTGCAATCCCAGTGGCTTGGGGGTCAGAGGTAGGAGGGACGCAAGCCCGATTTCTGTGCAACCCAATTAGACCCTGTCTCAAAAAGCATAAATAAATAAATAAATAAATAAATAAATAAATATGGGGTCCTGGGGTGCAGCATGGCGGTCCAGCACCTACCAGACTAGACTATCAGGCACAGAGCCCTGAATTCAAACCCCCATAGAAGGAAAAAAAATTATAGTACTAATAAAATTAAGATGTTGTTGTTGTTGTTGTTGTTGTTGTTGTTGTTGTTGTTGTTGTTGTTGTTGTTAGGTGCTGTCGAGTCAGTATCCGACTCATAGCAACCCTCATAGGGTTTTCAATGGCTGAGTGCTTCGGGATTGCCTTGGGAGTGGATTGCCAGGTCTTTCTCCCATTTTTGCGGTACTGGGAATTGAACTCAGGACCTCAGAGACTGCAGCGCAGCGCTCTACCCACTGAGCCAAATCCCAGCCCAAAATTAAGATAAAGATTTTTAAAAAGTAAAATACAAAGAAAAGAGGAAAAATAGAATAAAATATAAAATAAAATAAAAATCCAGACCTCACGCATAGACTCTCCTCCATACATATAACAACTCTTGTAGTCAGGTGCAGTGAAGGATGCCTGGAATCCCTGTGACTTGGGGGATGGGGGCAGGAGGGTCTCAAGCCGGAGATCTGTGCAGCCCAGCAAGAGCCTATCTCAAAAAGCAAAAATGTATGGCCTGGGGGCACAGAGTGTCGGTCCAGCTTCCACAAAGGAAGCAGGCTCAAGACCCTGTTAACAGTAGAAACATATTATCTTGAAGGTGGAGTCTGAACTGATTACACCCAGTTTGACCAGGTGGATTCGATAATGCAGCGTGCAATGTTCCCAACAGAGCTCAGGGTGGCAGTATTTCCACACACTCTTCAGTAACCGTCGGTCTTATTGGGTCCATATAGCCAAACTCTTCATAATAACCTGGATTTAATTGGGGCCCCGAGTGCCCAAAGAGACTGTTCCACAAAATATTCTGTGACTATTGTATTGTTCGACAGGCAGTGGAACCTGTGGGGTCTTCCCTGAAGTTCTCCCTGTCCCACGTAGATCGGGCGCCAATTCCCCAAATCAGAGATTTCCTCCCCAAAACCTACAGCATGGGGGGAATATGGCTGCTATGGTGGAGTCTTTATTGCAGGGTTTTCCGCCCACTTGGGAGGACCATATCCTCTTGTGGGCGGGATGCTCTCCTGCCGACCCAGAGGGAATCTGAAACAGATTTTGTCCTGTGCTGCAGTCGCGCTTGGAACTGCTCTGCCTGTGGCGATCTGTGCTGCTAGGCTGTGCTGAAAAGGAGCTCTCCGTCAGCGTGTGACTCAGTCACCTCCACAAACCCCAGATTTCTCTGCAGTACAGTGGGGTGATTTGGGCTCACCTCTGGTGTGTCTGGGATCCGGGTATATGTGTGCCCAAATTTCTGTGGAGTTCATGACCGTAGACCTGACACACCGCGCCAGGAGGGAGGGAGCCACGTCTCAGCTCTAGACGCGGATTGCTGGCACCGGCTTCCCCGTTCCGCGGCCACTATGGAGGGCGTTCGTGTGCCCCCCTCACGGTGACTCACCTAAGATCTGCAGTCTGTGTCCCGCAGGTGTGGTGAGAGTGTGCTGCCAAGGTTGCACTCCGTGTTGGGTCCGGCCCGTAGGTGCGTGTGCAAGAAATCCCCTCCAAGTCTCTGGGATTCTATCCGCTGTCTGTGTGATGGCGAAATGGTGGCGTTCCCGCTGCTGGCCACTGTGTAGCTCCTCTGAAGCCTAATCCTTGATTTCAGTGTACACCTAGTTTCATTCTCTATCTCTCAAACTAAATTATCTCTGTTTCTATTTATTCAATTTGATTTTAAACCCCTAATCGAGGCTTCCCATTGTTCCGGAACAGAAGGCATGTGTTATCTGTCCGCTATGTTGACTGCCCCACACACAAGGGGTTCTTGTAACAATATTTAGAGAGACTAAATTCTGCCAAAACACCTTGACAAACATTTGCCACACAATATTGTGCTCTGTTTTGATCCCAAAGAGAATCTTTAATTAATTATTTTCTATTCTACAGACCAAATAGGCTTTGTGACAGATCATTTTATGCTCTGTAAATCCAATGAGTTTCTCTTAAAGTCACTTACTATTAGCGGGGAGACATAGGGAGTGTAGGTGGGTGGATCTGCAGCATGGGTTTGGGAATCTGGTAACAGAACAGCAGAACTTCAGTCCTTGTATTTGACACATAAAAGAATTTATGCCCAACACAGAGTTACAGTAGAGAATATAGAAAAATCGTATTAAAAATAGTACACCTTTAGGGAATAATTATAGAGAAAATTGACTCACCTGGAAAAGCTTATGTAGCTCTCCAAAGGAACTTGGAAAAACCTGTGTTCCCAGGATGAATTGGCACAAGGATATTTCCATTACCCAAGGGAAAGTAAAGAAGCCAGGGAGAACAGAGGAATTAATCAGGCTTTTAGAAGGAAAGGCCTGCTGCCATAGCCCTGTGGCATCCAATCCCATCAGATCTTGGAAGCTAAGCAGGGTCAAACCTGGTTAGTACTTGGGTGGCAGACAGCCTGGGAACACCAGGTGCTGTAGGCTTGGGAGAAGGACCCAGCAACTCCCCGAAAAAATCAGCCATTGAAAACCCTATGAATAGCAGAGAAGCACTGACAATAGTGTTTCATCTGTTGTATGTAGGGTCGCTATAAGTTGGACACTGACTGGAGGGCACCTAACAACAATAACTTGGAAGGAGAAGTGCCTTGGATAGAGAAATTGGCAGGCCTGAGAGAAGGGAGGGACATGCACATGGTTGCTGGAAAGAGAAGAGCAGAGGAAAAGTTAAAGAGCAGAGAGAAAGGGAGACAGGAGAAAGAGGGATGAAAGAAGGGAGCATGGTCACAATTTCCCTCATGTTTTATTCAAAATACAGCACACTCAATATGACATCAGCCTTGGGTGCGAGCTCTGGGCACCTCATATGACATTAGCCTAGGATCTTTATTTTATAAATAGCTGAATGGCTTGGATTAGGGTGTGGGACACATACATGGATCCAATGTTCTTAGAGGTTTGTCTCCCATGTGGCTTCATCCATCATAGTCAAATGGCAGGAGACATTTTCAATCCCCTTTTCCTCCAAATTGCTTTCTAATGGCTTAGCTTCCTGCCTAACATTACTATTCTCTTCAAAATTGTTGACATTCCCCAAGCCTCACCCTCCTCTACAGAAATAGCATACAAGCTTCTGAATTATATTGGGCTGTTGTTGTTATTGTTAGGTGCCGCTGAGTCGTGTCCAACTCATAGTGACCCTCATGGGGTTTTCAATGGATGACTGTTTTGGGATTGCCTCAGGAGTGGATTACCACGTCCTCCCATTTTTGTGGTGCTGGGAACTCAGGACTTCAGAGACTGCAAAGTGACAATCTACCAACTGAGCTAAATCCCAGCCCTATATTGGGATAGTGAGTGATAATACTGTGTGATTTCCTCCATACACATAATGTGTATGTCTTTTCTCCATAAGTCTGTCTTTGTCTGTTTATTCCAGAAAAGTTTCAGAGGGTAAAGAGGAAATTTACCTTTGCCCCCTACAAATGCAAGGACTTCAATTAATATCAATGTACAAATATTGGTTCAGTAACTGTGACAAATACAAAATATGAATGTAAGATTTTAATCAAAGAGGAAACTGGATTTGGCATATAATTTTGATCAGAGACAACTAACTTCCTACTTTCCCTTTAAATTTAAAAATGCTCTAAAACAAAGAGTTGCTTAAAATTATTTATAGTTTCAAAATTAATAATATTTCTGCCAGTGGAGCTTGAGATGCATTTGTACCTTTATTTATCCATAGAATAAATGACAATATATTTGTATATCAAAAATATAATGTTCGAAGCTCTCTTGAAGCCTGCAGCCATAGCACTGTGGCATCCGATTCCATCAGATCTCAGAAGCTAAGCAGTGTCTGGCCTGGTTAGTACTTCGATGGGAGAACACCTGGGAACACCAAGACTGTAGGCTTGGGAGAAGGACCCAGCAACCCACTCCCAAAAATCAATTCACCATTGAAAACACTATGAATTGTAGAAAAGTACTAACAATAGTGTTTCACCTGTTGTACATAGGGTCACTATGAGTCAGACACTAGCTCAACAGTACCTAACAACAACAACATGCTGACTTAGGTTCCTTTGAGTATGTACCTAGGAGTAGAATAGCTGGATCTCATGGTAGTTCTGCATTTAGTTTCTTTCTGAGAAGCCCCTATACTGTTTTCCAATGTGGCTGCACTAATTTATATTCCCACCAACATTATACAAGGTCATCCCCTGCCCACCAATTCTTCACTCATATTTGTTGTTTTCTGTTTTGTTCATGATATCCATTCTGACTTGGATAAGATGGAATCTCAATATAATTTTGATTTGCATTTCTTTGATGACTAAGAATATTAAACATTTTTGTATTTATTAGCCATTTTTACTTATTTGAGAATGTTCAATTCATTGGCACATTTATTAATTTTTGAGGCTTTGTTTTCTGAGTTCTTTATATACAGTGGATATTAATCTCTTATAGGATGAATAGCTAGCCCAGATTTTCTCCCATTCTGTAGGCAGTCTCTTCACTCTGGGAATTGTTTCCTTTACTGTGCAAACATTTTTCAATTTGATGCAATCCCATTCATTAGTTCTTGATACTATTCCAAGGAAAGTCCTTTTCTGTGCCTAGATTTTGGAGTGTTTTCCCTATATTTTCCTCTAGGAGTTTTAAAATCGCAGGTCATACATTAAGATCTTTGATAGATTTGAATTGATTTTTGTACAGTATGAAAGATAAAAATCTAGTCTCATTCTTGTAAATGGGGATATCCAGTTTTGCCAGCACAATTTATTCAACAGGCTATATTTTCTTCAATGTATCTTTTTGACTTTTTTTAAGAATCAGTTTTTGTAGCTTCATGAGTTTATTTCTTGGTTATCTTTTATATTCTGTTGGTTGATATGTCTGCTTTTACATCTGCACCATGTTATTTTAGTTACTATAGTTTTGTTGTTTTTGTTGTTGTTGTTAGGTGCCATCGAGTCAGTGTCCGACTCATAGGAACCCTATGTACAACAGATGAAACACTATTATCAGTGCTTCTCTGCTATTCATAGGATTTTTAATGGCTGATTGATTGTTTTTGGGGATTGAGTCCTTCTCCCAAGCCTACAGCACGTGGTGTTGCCAGGTGGTCTTCCATCTAAGTACTAACCAGCCCGGACCCTGCTTAGCTTCTGAGGTTAGATGGGATGGGATGCCACAGTGATACACCTGCAGGCAATTTTGAGGAATAATTTAAAATCAGATAATGTAATATCTCCAGCATTCTATTTTTACTCAGAATTGGTTTGGCAATTCAGGGTCTTTCGTGCTTCTACATGAATTTTAGCATTAGTTTTCCAA
>VMDO01042051.1:0-10792 GCA_007922755.1 Pedetes capensis | reverse complement strand
AATATCTAAAATCAGCATTAGCAATAAATAGTATGTAATATGAAAATGATATTATTATTGGCCTCTGAAAATAATTCAATATATTTTAGTATCCCTACCTCTATTTATTCTACCAGGAACAACTTAGACTTAAGTTGAAATGACTAAATATCTTACAGAAAATAATTACTAAAGTTTATGGGTGAACATTATGGGCTGGGATTTAGATCAGTTGGTAGAGTGCTGTGCTACAGTCTCTGAGGTCCTGAGTTCAATTCTCAGCACCACAAAAATGGGAGAAGGGTCTGGCAATCCACTCCCAAGGCAATCCCGAAACAGCCATTGAAAACCCTATGAGGGTCGCTATGAGTTGGATACCGACTTGACGGCACCTAACAACAACACGGGTGAACATTCGACCATATTATTCCAGTTGAAATTTTAAATTAAAAATGAAGATTATGGCATTGGTGGGTGGGATCTCTGTCCTCATCCTCACTTCCAAATGGCAGAAAGTAACAGTATCAACAATTAAGATATCAAGTAAAAGTAAAGACAAGACTTTGGTCACTGTAAATATCCTCTTTTGAAATGTCTTCTCCCTACGTTTCCAAGGGGCCTGGAGTTTATTTCAGTTAATGGAGTGCTTGCTGCATGCACTCTGAGGACCTGGGTTCAATCCCCAGCACTGCAAAAATGGGAGAAGAACCCAATAGCCCCCTTCAGAAAAAATTGGCCATGAAAACTCTATGGATAGCAGAAGAGCACTGTTAGATAAAGTGCCTCTTTTGCTATAAGTCAGATTTGACTGGAAGGCAACTAACCA
Organism: Pedetes capensis; assembly: GCA_007922755.1. Classification (NCBI taxonomy): domain Eukaryota; kingdom Metazoa; phylum Chordata; class Mammalia; order Rodentia; family Pedetidae; genus Pedetes; species Pedetes capensis. The sequence continues at coordinate 9,987 of VMDO01042051.1, read as the reverse complement.
CGTTTCCATTACCGCATTCTTTTCTGGGATTCTTTCCTTTTTGTTATCTTTTTCTCATCCTCCTTTGTGGTTTATCTTTCCTCTGTTCATTCCTTTACATAAAGTGTTACAAACTACTTTTCTCACAAATAAGTCTCTACAATCAAATGTAATCAGGAGAATCTTGTTTAGACAAATTTACATAAACATTGTGTTTCTCAGCCTGGGTTCTTATAACTGTAAAAATAGCACTGAGTTTGAAGTTACTCACAGAGGAGCTCAACTGCTCTCTTTTGTCAGTGAGGTGTAAAACTGTGCCCTTTAAGACTCTGTGTTCCTGGTAAGAAGGCTGGACATTTTCTAGTGAAAATCAAAGTACCTAACAAGAACATACTTCTGAATGGAAAGCCATTTTATCTGTTCCCAGAAGTTAACATTTTTGTTATTGTTGTTGTCATGTGCCATTAAGTCGAATCTGACTCATAGCAACCCTATATACAAAAGAATGAAATACTGCCCAACACTGTTTCATGCCTGGCACTATGTTAGTGCTTCTCTGCTATTCATAGGGTTTTCAGTGGCTGATTATTTCAGGATTGCTTCAGGAGTGGATTGCCATGTCCTCCTCCCATTTTTGCAGTGCTAGGGATGAAACCCAGGGCCTCAGAGAGTGCAGAATAGCACTCCACCAACTGAGCCAAGTCCCAACCCCAGAAGTTAATCTAGGGAATTCCAAAAGAAAGGGACAAAATTTTTCTGAGTAATATTTTTGTATCTAGCAATATCAAGTAAACAATTGTTTTTACTGCTTTTCAGTGGTTGGTGATTTTTACTAAAGAGAGAGAAAAATTAAATATCCAACTTCTAAAATTAAAAATGTTAGTGATAATTAATAAGAAAAATAAAATACCCATTGATTATCCAATTTTCCAAAAGTAACTTTCATGTGCATACCTATAATCCCAGGGATTTAGGATGCTGAAGCAGAAGGATGTTGAATTTGAGGTCAGAGGTAGCCTTCACAAGACTTAGCAAGAGACCCTGTCTCAAAATAAAAACATCAAACATGGTCTAGGAGTCCAGCTCAGCTGGCAAAGCACTTGCCTATCATGTGAAAGGACCTGGATTCAACCTTCTAGTATTGCCAAAAAAAAAATTGATCCTTAGGGTAACATGCAAAATCAAATCTGTCTGTGAACAGATGACTAACACCTTTTGCATGAAGTCTTTATCATTCACTTTCTACTTTACAGGTGATAATATTGATAGCATTATTTTATATACCATTTCATACAATTCCCCAATATTAGAACATATTTTTGAGATGTATTACAGTAATGAAATTTTTATAGAATAAATCTTCCTTATCTTCTGGCATTTATTTTTACCCACCTTCTTTGATATTCCTACAAAATCTTTCAGCTCCAACCCAAATCACTGTAATTTAAGACAATGTCAAAATTTCACCAGTCTTACTCTGGCTGCTTAGGACCCACTGCCAAATAGCCTTAGAAAATTGGCAGAGTTTAAGGTGAAATCTATGGATGTTGACAGAGATGTATCAATGTGGTCTCTAAGAAGTAGATGGCTAGCTTGCTCAACGTCATTTTTTTTCCACTTCTGAAGTGTTAGGCATTTCCATTCACTGTTAGAATTAAAAGTCTTTGTAAGTGATGCAACCAGTGACACTTGAGTAGGTACAAATGAGCCAATCCACCTCTATTGTTTGTTTGGAATATTATATTCACTTTTCCAAATGTCCTTAAATGGCATTGCAATTACCACTACTCTCTAAATAAAGGAAACATGAAAGAAACTTTGCTGTTGTTGTTGAAACTTTAGCAACCCCAAAACAGCATGAAATAAAATCTGCTTATTTTTCTATTATGCCAAAATGCACATGGTTGTGAGAATTATCCTGCCAGATGAAGGCTTATTCTTTCAAATACACAGAGTAGTAGGAGAAAGTCCTTAGCCCTTAGCTAAGGTAGGAGGGGAAAAGCCTAGTAGCTTGACTTTAGGATCAGGGAATAGATGCACTATTGTTTGAATATTTTGTTTTCATTGATAGAAAACAATTTGCTTTGACACTATTCCATAGACACTGTTGTTTTTAAAAAAGTGATCTCTTACAGTGAAATGAAGCTATTTTTGTCTTTCTTGTTGTTGTTGTTGTTAGGTGCCGTCGAGTCGGTATCCGACTCATAGTGACCCTCATGGGGTTTTCAATGGCAGACTGTATCAGAATTGCCTTGGGAGGGGATTGCCAGCCCCTTCTCCCATTTTTGCGGTGCTGGGAATTGAACTCGGGACCTCAGAGACTACAGCACAGTGCTCTACCAACTGAGCTAAATCCTAGCCCCTTTGTCTTTCTAGCACATTTTAAAATCTATGTTTATCTAAAAATACATGTTTAAAAGAAATGTTTAGAAGATACGATTTACTAAAAATATCTCCATGCTTTTATATTTATCTAAATTGAATATCTATATTTATTTTAAAATTTTTGATATGTTTCTATTCATCAATATGTGAGGCTGATAGGCTTGGTAGGTTTTCACATGGCTAACTTATTCTATCCTTATGCATTTACATGTTCATCCACTTATTAATAATTGCATATTTCTGGGAAAACATACACATATCAAAGATACCATCTATGTTAGGGGAAGATGAATAAACTAATCTATATTAATATATGATAAGTGTGTACACAAGAAAGGTCAAAAAAGAGCAAGGACATGACTTTTGAGAAGAAGCAAAAGAATTAAAAAATAAATCCTATTTTCTGTGTTGCTCAAGTAACATTTAAGTTCGAATCTGGAGATAAGGCTAAAAGTGATGTCCTTGTTACAGGCAGCTGGCTGAATGCACTATGGGCTAGAAGAATGAGATGACACAGACCAAGGCATGAAAAGTCAGAGAGAATTACAAAGAAGCAGGCTAGTATTCCAGAGGGAAGGGAATTGAGTGTCCACAGCCCAGCTGAATTGTTCTTCATCCAGACCCAGCACAGCAACCTGTCTTGAACTAACTCTGTGTGCCTCCTCCAATTCTGTGACTGGATTTGTTAACACCTTATCTAACCACCTGCAGTCGGCTTGCCTTACATCTGTATCAGCTCTCTGCTCTTACCTTCTGAAAAGCCTCTTTGAATTTCTCCACCCTTTTTAACCCTTAGCCATTCCATTATATATATGTATACATATGTATACATATACACACACATACCAGGGATGCCAACAATCTATACACATTTTAAGACACATTAACTATGTATTACTTTTTGAAGTTGTATTGAATTACAGTGACAATGCATAGTATAATGTTCACTCAAAAGATAGCTTTAATTAAATGAATGCTAGCACCACCATGTGACAGGTGGAATGGTCAGAGAATATGGTGGTAGCATGGTTGTCAATTAAGGAGGGCGAGACCATTTGGAAGTAGTATTTGAAATTCAAGAACATTGTGGAAGTACAGTGACAATGGAGGCATGAGTGTGCCTAACATTGTCTTATTAGGCGATGTGCCTAATAAGATCTCCAATCTGCCTAACAATTGTAAGCATTTGTGACAAGTTTGAACCACATTATTATGTGATGCACACAAGGGAAGATCAAGGAGGCCTCACACAGCAACAAGTTCTTCTGCTGTGATAACCACTTTGAGCACCTCTTATAATTGCAGAAGTCAGATGTGACTTGTATTCATTATTTTTTATCAAGGTATATTGAGTATTACAATTTTAATAGATCTTTCCTTTCTTAAAATGTGTATACTTTTGGGGGGCACCCTCTGATATGTATGGACCTGTCTCAACAGGACTGGCACCTAACAAAAACAACAACAAAAATGTACATATTAGTGTGAGGAGTAATGTGTAATCTGAGAGTTAATATTAGTAATACTGGAGGGCTGTGATTGTGCCTCGTGCAGCCATCTCACACCCAGGTGCTGTGGCAAAGCATTCCAAGGCTCCCTGTGATTTTTTTTTCTTCCTTTCTCCTTCACCCTCTGAGGAGCTCAGGCTAAAACAATAGATCCCCTCTGGAAGTGGTGTCCTGCTGTCACCCTCCAAGATCTGAGGAATGAGAGAGCTAATTTGATTTGTGCTGACCTGCCCCTCAGGAAGTATGTCTGTCACACCAAATTCCCCTACTGGAATTAGGGTTTATGGGATCAATGAACTTGTCCTGTGGGTAGGAATGCCAATCTCTCTTTTTTACCCAGAACCACCTGGCTTCCCTTGTGGATGAGGTTTTGTTTGCATCCTCTCTTCCCAGCAGGGGACCCTGGGTTGGAGTGGCAAGCCAATTCCTTCCTTTTTCTGTGTAGCCTTTGTGCTTTTAGATGTTTTTCAGCTGCCCTATCAGTTCTTTCATGGCATATACTACTCCACCACCATTTTTTTCTCCTGAGTTGAGTCTCTCCTTTCTTATTCTGATTCTTTTCTTTCCCAGTCATAGGGAGGCAGCTTCTAATCCACCATAATGACAGGAACCTCTATGAAAACTCTTGAAAGAAATCTCTGTTCTGAGGCAGACTAGAGGAACTGCTTAACTGCTTATGTACATTCTGAATCATGTTACTGTTAGCTAACTTCTTTGACTAGTCTTATTGGATGCTTACAATATATTACCTTTCATTAAATGTTTAAGATTTTAAAATATTTTAAAACTAATCTTACTTTTTGCTTTCATCTTATTTCCCCATCTTCATTTACCTTGACCTCCTTTATCATCTAGTTTGCCTTATTTGATGTAGGTATAACATATGTCTTTGAAATTCACATTGAATATTCTCAAAAAAGATATTATTTAAGAAAAGAAGAAAGAAGAGAGGGAGGGGAGATACCACTGTATAGAGCTCAGGAAAGGAGAATTAAAAATTGCAAAATTCTCCCAAATTCTTAACCTTTGAAAGACAAAAGTAAAGGGAAAAAAACATTGTGTTGTGTTCAATTTATACAAGTATATACTAAGCATTTCCTCTCTGTTTCTGAAATAAATCTTTAATAAGACAAGGTTTATGACCAGGAAGTATTTTAACTTGGTACATTAGCTGACAGAAATGTTTTGTCTGTTCAGAATTTATTGGGGAGCATACATTCCAGGTGACTGAAGAGTTGCTCATCTGATTCTCAAGATCCAGGGGAGATCTCATAATCGATCCCACCAAATTAGAACATCCCAACCCCCAAGCAAAATGATTTGTTCAGAATTAGACATATGATCTAAAGGTGGCAAGTCAGAGCCCTTTTCTAAGCCTGTTGAGTATTGAAAACAATAAGGGGGAAAGCCTAGAGTCGCTGATCATTTTTTGTGCTTCCATTTACAAAAGCCTTTGAATCAGGCCACCACTGAAAGATGATGGTCTGAATGAAGTAATATAAAGTGAGTCAACCTAATGCAACTAGATATCCTAGATACATAAGCCAATTATTCTCTTTATTATTTAAAAGAGTTTGAGTTGGGTCTTTGTCATTTGCAAACTAAAGTGTCACACATAACAAAATGGATCTATAGGTCATTGATTCAAGCAGATAAAAGAAGTTTTAGAACTTATTAATAGCCAATATACAAAAGATGCTTTTCTCCTCTTTCTGTTCAGTGAACACATTACCTTTCACCCCCTTGATATATGAACTTAAACATGAATTTTCCCCCATAATCTATAAAATGAAAGGTTTAAATATTAGTTTGCCTATAACTCTGCTATCTTTCACTCCTGTACCTAATCTATGAAAGTAAAGCAAAATGCAACATTGCCTTTTGAAATATCAGACATTCATTTGAAATAGTAATAAAACTGGCATTATAGCAAGAAAAGTAAGTAGCCACATCTCAAACAAAAAATCCAGAAAACTTATTTTTTAAAGTTATTTCAAGGATTGAACCAAGCTCATTCATTATATTAAAACAAAAAGTTCTGAAATCCTGAGCTATGAATATGTCTTTTTGGCATCTCTGCATGTATTTCTCTAATACCATTATGCAAATTTAAGATCTGACCCTAGCTGGACACATGGCACATACCTGTAATTCCAGCTGCTTGGGAGTCTGGGGCAAAAGAATCTCAAGTTCAAGGCCAGAGACAGCCTATACAGCTTACCAAGACCTTGTGTCAAAATAAAAAACAAAAGGATGGACCAGGGAATGCAACTTAATGGTACAGCAGTTGCCTAGCATGCGCAAGGCTCTGGTTCAGCCACTGAGTACTGAAAAAAAATTATCTGACCCTAGATGACAGTGGTCATCATATATTATCTATATGTCTTAATAATTTTGCTATTTAGGGCCATAGTTAGTGAGAGAAACAACAGAATCTCAAAATTCAGCTACCTCATTCTACCTCAAATTTCTAGGTGTTCTAAATATAAATGGAATAAATGGCAAGTATATCTGGGTTATAATCCCTAATATCTTGTATTTCTAATACCTCATATTTTTCTCTTTTTGTATTCAAAGTATAAAAGCTGCTTTTTATCTGTAGGTGGAGGACACAAAGAAATATGCCGTTTCTAAACAATACTAAGTTTCTTTTCCGTCTAATAAGAGTGCTAAGAAGACAAAATGTGTGAAAAATGGGTGAAGTTCCATTTTCATTTTAATCAGTTAGTAAGAAAATTATTGTCCTTACTCTTTTATCCCTTCCCTATTCCATCGACCTACCTTCTTTATGAGATCATAATAAAAAATCTTTCAAAATGGAACAAAAGAATAAAATTATTGACCATTTCTAGTACTATGGGAGTTACAGGAGTAATTTACAATTGGAAGAAATCCCACTGGAATTAGGCACAAATACTGTATTGTACTTATAGGTGATTTTCAAGGTCTTATTGAATCACTCCCTGACACTTGTCACAATATATTTATGCCCATTTCTCTCTCTCAACCTACACCTATGGAGTTGAACATGTCCTTTAGTATCCCAATTTCATAGAAGTAGGCTCTTTTCCTTTTCCAGCTCTGTTATATTTTATTTTCCTCTCTGACACATAATGTGCTCTGAAAAATCCTCCAATGCTACCCCCTATTTGTCTTATGATCAGACCCTTGAATTAGACCCTTTGTTTAATATGACATAGTAATACTCCCATCTACAGTTTCTCTTCTCACGTGTAGCACTTATATTAGCACAAAGGGTTTAATTATTAAACCAAGCTCCTGCTAATAATAGGTCTTACCTAGCATCAAGATATACTAATGATTCAAAGAATACAGGTAAGCATCAAGAGGAAATGTAACATATTTTCTCTGAATCAGCCCAAATGTGTCAGTTGCCCATTTTCTAGTGAATTGTGATAAATCCTGTTTTTAGATTACCAAATGAATTTTTCTGAGTTTTGAGGCTCTTGCGTTTTCTGTATCATTAATTTCACAGATAAAAATACACTTACTTAGCCCTACTCTCCAGCCAACCATGTTTAATGTTTATTTATAATATCTAGATCAGAAGTCTGTTGACAAACAGGTAGAGAGGGTAGAGGTAATTCACCACTCATCTCTATTGCCCAAAGAGGAAGGAATAGGTTGCAGGCCTATGATTAACTCAAAGCACCTCATTTAATGCCTAGAAGATATTTTCAGATTGATAACATTATATATGGAGCATCAACACTTTGTCAAGCATTATGGCACAAAGAAAGGCTCTCTGGAAACTAAAGAATGGTCCCTTATCATTACAGAACTCAAGTAATGGAAATAATATATAAATAAGCAACACAGTAAATTTTGACAAGAGCTGAAACATATGCCAGGTTATTAAGATAACGAAGATGAGTAACACTTGGACAGAAAAATTATTAAAACTGACTTGAAGAGAAGGTACTTAAAATGAGAACTCAAAGGATAATGGCACTAGTTAAGAAGAGAAGGCAAATAGTCATTCCAGACTCAGAAAGTAATAAGGATAAAGGAAACAATGTGTGACTAAACCAAATGATTTATAGTATAAATACTTTTTTATGATGAGAGCAAAGAATCTGCAAGTGTGGTGAGAGAGGAAAACAGCCTGTATCTAAGGTTCTTATTTTTATTTTTTTAACCTAGGGGGAACCAGTGAAGAATTTTAAGGTTGAAAGGGACATATCATGCTTCCTAAATACTTTTTTATGTTTTTTTATTCAAATAGTCATTTATACATTTCAACAAATATTTGAGAGACAAACACTCTCATAGGGCTGATATTATAATGAGTGAACAGAACAAAGACCCTACTTTCTTTCATTTTATGCATTAAGTGGATAGGAACAAAGGAAAAGTAACATACATATGATTATAAAATGTGAAGTTTGTGGCAAACACAAATGGGGATCTAGGAGAATGAAAATATAAGGTCAGTGCTATCTAGGAGCGTTCGTCAGTGAACCTCTCTCTGGGAGTAGCATTCAAACTGATACATGAAAGCAGAGAAGAAATTAGTCTTTGGTCAGTCTACATGAAAGAGAGAACTCCATGAACTTCAAATGCAGGCAATAATCAGGCATGTTTAAGGAGGATTAGAAGCTAAGTGCAGAGTTAGGAGCAAGTCACAAATGTCTTTTTAATAAGTGAGAGGCAGTAATGAGGGTGCTGAAAATAAAAGTTAAAAATTCTAGAGCACATACTTAGTTGTACATTATCAATTTTATATAGCTCAAACTATCTGACCTACCCAAATGGCAGTTTCACACAGTTCAGCCAATATATTAGATATTACACCAAGCACTTCAAACTCATATAATATTCATGGAAGCCATATGAAGAAATTATTCCTTATATTTTAGTAATAAGGAAACTGAACCTTATTGAAATTGAGTAACTTACCTAGACACATACCTAGTAAGAAGGATAGATCGGTAAGGTCCCAATAGGAGCAGGTGGCATAGTCAGAATGTTAGGAAAGATTAATATAAGGAATACTTACAGAGGCATTGATGGAGTTCAGAGAAACCAAAAGGGAGAGTATAGTAAGACAGAGCCTACACTGGCCACCAGATGTTACTGGCACCAAAGACAGAGGGGAAAGTGGAATAATTGTTCCCCAGGGAAGTAGCTATATGGGAAAAATGGCTGGCAGGAGCTTTACTCTTTGGTAGAGACATCAAGTCAATCCATGCAATCTCAGTAAGGGGAGAAATGAGCTGATAATTAGCCCAAAGCTGATTCTCCACACAACTCAGTCTCCATCCTCAGCATCCTATTAGAGGAACCCACACAGAGGGAAAGGAAGCCTATGGTAGACTCCACAAAGGTCCTTCTGATGGAGCACAAAGTGAAGTAGAGAAGGTAGTGGTGGAGGTAGGAAAACAGAAGCTATCCATCATTGTCATAAAGTCAGGTATTGAATTAAGCTTATGAAACAATGTGTGATTCAATTGATTGGTGATCTGATGTAAAATAATAGAAGTACAAATTATAAAAATGAAGCAATGAGAAAAAAACAGAAGAGCAATCTGCCAAAGTTAATAGAAAGTGGGGAAAAATAGGAATCCAGGGTGATCCAAAATCCTTTGACTTGAATGAGTGGGCAGATATTGATAGCAGTAGATAAAATAAGGACAAATGGAAGAGGACACAAAAATTCAATTGAGAGAATGTTCAGTTGTAATGTGTGGGAATTTTGCAACCTAGTGGGTGGATGGGTAGATAAATTGAAGTTTGGGGGATAATTCTGAATTAGGAATTAAAATTTAGAAATCACTATATGGAATTGATGGTGAAGATTTGGGATTTAATTGAGGTTATGATACATGTATAGAAAGAAATTTGTTGAGAGTCGAGAGGAAAACTAAGCTGCACCAGTTCTTAACAGGAAGATGATCCAATAAAATTCAACTAGATAATTTTTTAAAATAAATAATAAAAAAAAGTATTGCAAAAACATAGAAATAATTGATGAATGTTTCACTTTTATTCAAATTCTAGAAACATTGTAGAAATGTCTATACTAAACAGAATCAGTTAAAATAATGTATATGCACCTAATACAAACACCTAGAACTTGCATGCTCTTTGATTC
>VMDO01042050.1:0-10812 GCA_007922755.1 Pedetes capensis | reverse complement strand
CCTCTGCCACTCGCTCCCCTTGCCCTGCAGATCTGCATGTGTGGTCCCACGGGGTGATGCGAGTACGTGAGAGCACAGGGTTGTTGGGACTGCGCTGTTTTTGACGGTCATCCCACCGTGGCTCTGTGGCTTCTAAGGGCCCCTGGGAGATCTGTCTGTGCCTGGTGCCTGGCTCTTCCCCAGGGCTGCCTCGCATTCTATGGTGTGGGGCTCGGGCCCTGCTGCTGCTGGGGAAGCAGGTGAGAGTCTGTGGCTCCTTTCTCGGGTCTGTAGAATGAGGACCTGGAAGTAGCCCTCTTGGCTGAAGGGCAAGTATATTCGTAACGTGATGGACTCCAGCTCTCCACTTTGCTGTATGAAATTTTCCCTGATGACTGGAGGGGGGGGTAAGTCCCACTGGGGCTTATTGTGCCATTAATGGAGGGCTAACCCGCCCTCCACGTGGCTCTGCTGAATTTCACTCTGCTGTAGCCTGTGAGGCACCTGTTTCCTTGCAGCTTTGCTACCATGAGACCTCACTTCTTTTTTCACGTCAGGTTAGCAATGACGTTGAGTATTTCCTCCTGCGGTTCCTGACCATCTATGTTTCCTCTTCTGTGCTAGTTCGAACTTATGGCCATTTTCCTTGAAGGATGATTGTCACTTTCTTGTTTATTTGTAGTTGCTCATTATTTATTGTGAATGTGGTCTATCACACACATTACAAACATTCCTCCCATGCCATTTTCTGACTTTGGAGGTGGTATTTTGCCAGGCAGGTTTCAGTGTCTTCAGTTTTGTTAGTCTTTTTCTGACTTTTATTATGGCCGGTAGGGAAATTTCTCCAGGACAAAATGTTTATAAAAATAGAGCAAGCAATTTATAAAAGAAATGGATGAAGGGAGACACTGACGTCAGAGCTTCCTGCTTCCTCTACCACACATCATAGCACTTCGTGACTGTAGGGAGCTATTTCTGCCGTTCCTCCCCCTCTCCCACCTTAAATAAAAGACAAAGGGGTGGCCTATATAAGAAGACAGCTGTGTGTGTGTGTGTGTTTGGGAGTGGGGTGCGATAGATGCCTGGGGCTGGAGGGAGACGTGGGCAAGAAAGTCTTCCAGGCTGGGAGCGTGGCTCAGCGGTGAAGGGCTTCATACAAGGCCTGGGTTCCACCTCCAGCACGGCACAAAAATGAGATGAGAGCCTTCCAAGTCTCTGTAAGGAGCCTTAGGTCTCTGGCCTAAGTAAAATCCACACAGGCCGTGAGTCTGAAGGAACGTTCTGGAAGAGGAGAGGTGACTTCACACTGGGGCATCTGTTTGACCAGTGGGTCGTGGCTGTGCAGACAGGAGGGCCACAAGGTGTCCAGGACTAAAGTCCTGCAGCTGGGCCCTGACAGCGTCCTCAGGAAGTTGGGCTCTAACTGCCCTGGAAAATGTGTCTTCCGCATGTGTAGAGAGGCGGAGGTGGAGGCAGAAGCAGGTGTGCGCCTGTGTCTCAGTGCTCAGAAACACGTTCTGCCGCCATCTGGATTCCACATCACAGGCAAAGCCGTGAGGGACAGGACTCTAGCCAGCCACCTGCAGGCTGCAGCCCAAGACGCCTGTGGCTTCCTTTGCCATGCAGCAGACAATGGGGTGGCGGAAGGGCCAGGTGAGAAGGGCGCAGATAAAGCACACTGCCTGGGGCCGTGGTAGGTCGCCGCTGGTGGGGCAGCGGGGTTCACAGGGCAGTTCTCTCCACTTTGCTGTATGACATTTCCCCTGACGACTGTGGGGGGAAAAGTCCCACTGGGGCTTATTGTGCCATTAACGGAGCTGATCTGCCACTGAAAGCCCTGCGAATAGCAGAGAAGCACTAACAATGCTGTTGCACCTCTTGTACGTAGGGGTGCTAGTCGGACATGGACTCGACAGCACTGAGCAACAAGGGAGCTAAGGTCTTGGGACCACTTACCTGCACAGGCCTTTTCCAAGGCCAGGTCCCTCCTTTTGAATCTGTACCCGGACGTCATTTTTCTTAAATAGGAATCTCACACGTTTTTTGAGTTGTAAACTCTTCAGCCACAGCCAAACTGGGACCCACCTCCAAATACAGACTTCAGATACTGGGTGTGTGGCCATGCCTGTGATCCCAATACTCTGGAGGCCAAGGCAGGAGGATCTTGAGTTCAAAGCCAGCCTTGGCCACATGGCAAGATCCTGTCTCAAAGGCAAAACCAAACAGAAAAGTGGGTTGGGTAGTGGCTGAAGAGGTGCTGTTGGAAAGGACAGGCACCCTCTGCAAGCAGCAGCGTAGGGTTGTGAGGAGCTTGCCGTTGGGGTCGGCATCCTGATTTTGGACCCCAGCTCTGTTATGTACTGGCTGTGACCTCATGCAAGTGTCTCGGCCTCTCTGTGCCCCAGTGTCCCCCTCTGCAGCGTGGACAGAATGACAAGCCATCTCACTGGCTGTTGACAAAGATGAAATAAGTCTGCATGCGAAAGCCATCAGGACCGGGCCTGGCCTCTGCCACTCAAGCCATCTGTGTTTGCTGTTACAGCAACGCTGCGGAAAAAACAAAGATGTGGAAACTTGAGGCCCCTGCCAAGGACTCCTGGCAAATGCTCTGACCTCTTGACACACGGATTTCACTCTTGGGAATGCACTGGAAGGAAACGGCCGGAATTGGGGGAAATGCATAGCGCAGAGGCAGGGCCCCGGTGCTCCCTGGAATGGCAGGAAATGCAGTCATAGGCACAGGAGCGGCCCAAGGTGGGAGTGTCCGCTGGGGGAGGTTCCCTCGGGTGCGCTGTGGGCTTTGTGGGACAAAGCAGGGAAGGCCTGGTGCACTCCATGCTGGACTTCATCCAATAAGCCCCAGCCCTGGTTGCGGGGGTGGGGGGTTTCCAGAGGATTCTTTCTCCTTGCTTTTATCAGTCTTTCCATGTTTTCTACGATGGTGCAAACTTTTTTTTTTTTTAATAGGAATTAAGGGGCTGGGGTGTGGCGGGGATGGATCACCTTCCTGGCATGCACCAGGCCCTGGGTTCGAGCCCCAGCCTGGGAAGCTACAAACCCACCCACATCTGGGTAACTCAGGTGGGGCGGGGGGTTCAGCTGAGTACAGGGTTGGGGCTGACTGGGCCAGAGATGCCTACCAGGCTTGCAAAGGAAGCAGCAGGACGCAGGACTCAGTCGGGGTTGGGGGGCATCAGGGAGACAGGTGGTTGGTTAGGGGGTGTGGGTGGCGTTGGCGGCCTGGGAGGGAGGAGGCTGGGCCAGGAGATGCCCCAGGGACGGAGGCTGAGACGTGGCTGTGGGCGCTGGGGTGGGGATGGACCTGGTGACCGTGCCGAGAGTGGCCTTGTGGCATCGCCCACGGTCCTGCATGAGCACTGGCGGCTGCGACTGGTGGGCGCGGTGGGCCCGCCCGGGGCAGCGCAGTGGAGATGCTGGAGACGGTGGCCGCCAGGGGGCACCCGCCGCTTGCGGGAGGTTGGGGTGCGGGGGGGGGGGGGGCTGCTCTCCGCCCCTCCCCTGCGGGGCTTTTTAATCTATACACAACGCGTCTAGCTAAATTACGCAGGCTGCCTCTGGCCTGGAATCTGCCATCCCCCTGCCTCCGCCTTCTACGTCAGTGGGGTGACAGGCGCGCACCCCTGTGTCCCAGGCCTTTTCCCTTTAAGGAAGCAAATCGGCTTCTTGGCCAGAGCTTTGTGTGGCCAGGAAGCGAAATGGTCGCCTCCCTTGACCCCCACAGGCCCGAATTCTCAGCGTCTGACACTTGGTGGAAAGAGATAAGCCTTATCATGTGGGGAGGGAGATAAGAAATCTCTGGGTGCTAACGAATGACTAAGCCCACTTTCCTCTTTCGCAAGAGGTTTTACATGATTCCACTGTTTCAGTCTGTGAACATTCTGATAAATGACATGCTGTTTTATAGATGGTTTCTGTAAAAATTAATGGTACTTATAATTGCATCCATGTGTAAAAGCATCTCAATAATAGGCTGAATATCTATCACTAGATTTTATTTTATTTTATTTTTGTTTGTATTTATTTATTTATTTATTTTTTCGGTACTGGGGGTTGAGCCCAAGGCCTCGCGCCTGCATGCTCTGCAAGTGCTGGACCACTGAGCTGCATCCCCAGCCCATTTTCTTACTTTGATGAGACAGGGTCTCACCAAGTTACACAGACCGCCTCTGGTCTCAAACTTGCGATTCTCCTGCCTCTGCCTCCCAAGCCACTGGGATGACAGACATGCGCCACCGCACCCGGCATTTTTTTTTTCTTTCTTTCTTTTTTTTTTTGTGGTGACCGGTATGGAGGTGCCTGCCACGGAGCTACATCCCCAGCCCTTGCACCCAGGGCCTTGCGCATGCTAGGCTAGTGCTCCACCACTGGGGCGGGCGGCGCCACAGCCCCTCTTTTCTTTCTTATTTTGAGACAGGGTGAGGCTAAGTTGCGCAGGCTGCCTCTAGGATGCTCCTGCCTCAGCCTCCCAAGGCGCTAGGATTACAGGGGTATGGCACGGTGCCTGGCTCAGTCTCCCATTTAATTAATTAACTTATTCATTAATTTTTATGGTGCTGGGAGTCGGACTCAGGGCTTGCAGCATGCTAGGCAAATGCTCTGACAACTGGTCTATATCCCTAGCCCCAACCCCAGCCCCAGCCCTTTGGGGTTGAGACAGAATCTCACTGTGTAGCTCATGTTGGCCTGTAACTTGTTATGTAGTCCAAGCTGGCCTTGAACTAGTGACCCTGCTGCCTCTGGCTCCTGAGTGCTAGGATTACAGGTGTGCACCACCATATCCGACTAATCTTTCTTTCTTTCTTTCTTTCTTTTTTTTTTTTTGCTGTACTAAGGATTGAACCCAAGGCCTTGCGCTTGCATGCTTTGCAAGTACTGGACCACTGAGCTGCACCCCCAGCCCATTTTTTTAGTTTTTTGAGACAGGGTCTCGCTAAGTTATGCAGACCGCCGCTGGTCTCGAACTTGCGATCCTCCTGCCTCTGTGTCTGGGATTACAGCAACTCAGAGTCACTGCGCCCAGCTTTCCAACTAATATTTCCTAAAGATGCATTTATCTGGCAAGTATGCTGCCTGCCCGCTTCACTCACTGCTTTCGTTGCTGGGCATAAGCCATAGCACCAAGTCTCAGAATGCTCGTTCTAGTGGGGTGAGGGAGACAGATGACAAATCACCAAAGTCACAAGAGGTAAGGTAAAGAGAACGTCAGGGCAAGGGTACCACGTGCCGTGAGGAAGACAGGGTACGGAGTGCTGTGGAGGGGTTGCAATTTTTGTTGTTGTTGTTGTTGCTTTGAGACAGGGTCTCACACTGTGGCTGAGGCTGTCCTAGAACACCCAATGTAGACCAGGCTGGCCTCAAACTCACGTCCATCCTCCTGCCTAAGCCTCCCAAATGCTGAGGCCTCAGGTGTGCCCCACCATCCCCGGCTGGTGTTGCAATCCCTCACAGCATGTCAGGAGAGATCCTGTTGAGATGTGCCATTTGAGCAAAGATCTAAAGGAACTGAGGCAGAAACCATGCGAGTATCTGAAGGAATAGTGTTCTGGCAGAAGGAATGGTAAATACAAAAACTGAGGTGGCTCACGGCTGTCATCCCAGGGACTCAGGAGGCAGAGGCAGGAGGATCGCCAATTCGAGGCCAGAAGCAGCCTGCATAATTTAGCAAGACCCTGACTCAAGATCAAAAATAAAAAATGGGCTGGGGGTGCAGCCCAGAGGCAGAGCACTTACAAAGTATTGTGAGGCCCCGGGTTCAACCTCTAAGTACTGCAAAAAAGAAAGGCAGGGGGCATCTTCTTGGTCATTTCCATCTTGGCTTTACAAGGTGACTCAGAGATTGAGGGGACAATGTGACCTCACGAGTTGGTCGCTCCTCTTGGGGGGTGACCTCATTGTGGGCCGATCTGTCTTCAAGGCTCTAATGTTCCTGGAATCCAGGGTGACTGTAGGTTGAGGGGCATAGACTGGAGATTTTTGGGGAGCCTTTTTTGGAATCTACAGCAGGACATCGTAAAGGCTGACAGCAAGATGCCTCCGTTATTCTCATCTTTGGGTCTTCAGCCTCGAAGCGGGATGAGCCGGGTCAGGCGTCACCAGTATTTATTTATATATTATGTATTTATGTAGTTACTTATGCGCCTCCAGTGTTTAGACAGTCGTTCCTTGCATGATGAACGTGTCCACATGGAGGGGTGCGATGGCGTCCAACCCAGTGTAAAGGAGAGACAGACACAAAGTCAGGGTGGGGACGCCAGCCTTGTGTGCCGCTTTTAGTCCTGAGCGAGGTGTCCATGCTTTTCAGCGAGAACAGTTTCTAAAGTGTCCGTTGTAATGTGGCCGCATCTTGGGGCCTGCCGTGGTGCCTTGTTGAGACACAGCTGGGCCCAGCCTGGGCTGTCCTTAGTGGAAAGTCTGGCCTGTTTTGTCACGTCGTGGGGCTGAATAAAAGTGGGCGCTCATGCGCCCTGGGTCCTCTGGCTGGGTTGGGTGCGCCTGGGTGTGTGTCTGTGTTGCCCGTGCTCTGTGCGCATGCGTGTGTGTGTGTCGGGGGTAAAGGTTGGGGGAGAGAGCGACTGTGTGCGGGTTGGATCCCAGGCCAGCAGACCCGGCTAACTTCTCCAGACTCCTCATCTGGGCAACAAAGACTCTTTGTCCTCAGTGACAGAAGAGGGGTGTCCCCTCTCTCCAGGCCCCTGGCAAGGTCTCAGCCCTGAGCCTGGCGGACAAAACACCCTCTAAGCCACTTGCCAGTGTGCTGGGGACATCGGTGAGCCCCTGACCAGTGACTAGCAGAGTGGCCGAGGCAGTGATGGAGGAGCACAGAGGGGTCCCAACACTGCCTGAGATGTTCCAGCTTAACACTGTCCTTGGGGACAGCACTGGTACCTGGTAATGTGGGGGAAATCATGGCCTCCATACAGATTGAAAAATGAACGTGTGGTAAAGACGGAGGGAGTCTTTTTTAATTTTTGGTTTTTGGTCCAGTACTCGGGGGCTGAACCCAGGGCCTCGCTCATACTTTGCAAGTGCTCTACCACTGGGCTGCTCCCCCAGCCCATTTTTAAATTTTTTATCCTGAGACAGGGTCTCGCCGTCTCACTGAGTTCTGCAGGCTGCGTCTGGCCTCGACCTCATGATCTTCCTGCCTCAGCCTCCCAGTTCCTGGGATTCTGGGAGTGGTCACTTCACCCAGCTTGTTTGTTTGCTCTGAGACATGGTCTTCTTATGTCAACCAGGCTGGCTTCGAGCTCAGGATGTAGCCCAGGCTGGCCTCAAACTCACAGTCCTCCAGCCTCAGCCTCCCACACCCTGGGGTTACAGATGTACAGCACCATCCCTGGAGTTAGTGTTTACTAACAACCCAAGGGCAAGGGTCAGGCTGGTCTAGCTCTCTTCTTTCCCTTCCCCTCCCTTCCTTTCCCTTTTCTTCTTCCTTCCTTCCTTCTTTCTTTCCTCTTTCTCTTTGTCTTTCTCTCTCCCTTCCTTCCTCCCTTCCTCTCCTTTCTCTTTCTTTTCCCTCCCTTCCTTCCTCTCTCCTTTCCTTCCTTTCTTTTTTCTTTTTCTTTCTCTTCCTTCCTGTCTTCCTTCCTTTTTTTCCTTCTCTCTCCCTCCTTCCTCCCTTCATGCTGTCTATCTGCCTTTCTTTCTCTCTCTCTCTCTCTCTCTCTCTTTCTTCTTTCCCTTTCTTTTCTCTTCTTTCTTTCATCTCCCTGGGTAGCCCAGGATGTCCCTGAACTTCTGGGCTGAAGGGAACCTCCTGCTGCAACCTCCCAAGTAGCTGGGACTACAGGTGCACCCCGCTGCACCCAGCTTTTCTCTTTCCATCTTTATTTAGTTTTATTGCTTGTTTTTGACATGGGTCTCACTTTGTAGTCCAGGTTGGCCTCGAACTGGTGGTCGTCCTGCCTCAGCCTCTCCAGTGCTGGTGTCAGTGGTGGTGAGGGGCGCTGTAACCCAGTGTTACCACCTGCCCTGAGGGGTTCCCCTTCCTGGGACCTCCACTCAGGTGAATCTGGGTCCTTGTCTTGGTGACAGGAAAGGATCCCAGGACAAGGAAGAGAATGAAGCAGAGTTTAGTGTTTACTGAAGGGTAGGAGAGAGTATGTGCTTCAGAGCAAAGCATGGGCGTATGCAGAGACACCTCCTGAAATAACAGTACACATTTGAGATATGGACGCTGGCCTCTCGATAGTCCCCCTAGGTGTCTTCATAACGGAAACCCTATGAGGCTCGCTATGAGTTGAACACGACTCGATGGCACCTAACAACACCAACAACAACATTTTCCCACGTAATATTCACATCTGTGGTATCCACAGTCCAAATGATGAAGCATTTCTCAAAATAATGCATAAAAGAATAAAAGTCTGGGCACCTTGTTGCTGTTGTTAGGTGCTCTCCAGTTGGATCTGACTCATAGTGACATAATGTATAACAGAACAAAACACTCCCCAGCACTGCCATGCCTGGCACTATGTCAGTGCTTGCCTGCTGTTGATACAGTTTTCAGCGACTGATTGTTTTTGAGATTGCTTTGGGAGTGGATTGCCACTTCCTTTCTCCCATTTTTGCAGTGCTGGGGATGGAACCCAGGGCCTCAGAGAGCACAGAGACGCATCTACCAACTGAGCTACACCCCAGCCCTCCTCCCCCTCTACTTGCCCCCAATAAAGTTGTTCCTCTACAGGTCAGAGCTGCTTCTCTCCTGTCTGTGGACCCTTCCCCCGTGAGATATTCTTGTCCAAAAGAAGAAAGGAAAAGAGAGAGCAGGTGCATGTTCCCCCTAATTTTATTGAAACTAGGACATGGGCAGTATGACATCAGCCCTGGGCATCCAGCTCCGGTCTTTGCTTTGTAAGTGGAGCAATGACTTGGATTAGAATGTGGGGCCCATCAGAAACTGTCCACCCAACGTCCTCACAGACGCACATGGCTTCACCCATCAAGGCCAAAGGGCAGGAGTCAATTTCAATCCACCTTTCCCTCCACACTGCTAATGCTTAAGCTGGTGACACCTTTAACAAATATTTGTTAAAGGCATGAACATGCCCTGCAGGCGATCACGTCCATCTTGGGGGGAGGGGGAGACTGAAGCTCAGAGAGAGGTGTCGGTCCCGAGTCCTGGGTTCCGTTTGCCTGCAGGAAGCTGCAGAAAGAAGGGCTGCCATGTCCTAAGGCGCATCCAGGTGCAGCTGCCTGCAGCCGTAGCCCTGTGGCATCCGATTCCGTCAGATCTCGGAAGCTAAGCAGGGTCGGGCCTAGTTAGCCCTTGGATGGGAGACTGCCAGGGAACACCAGGTGCTGCAGGCTTGGGAGACGGACCTGGCAACCCACTCCCAAAAATCAATCTGCCATTGAAAACCCTATGAACAGCAGAGAAGGAGTGACAAATGTTTCTCGTGTTGTACATAGGGTGGCTATGAGTCGGACACCGACTCTATAGCACCTAACAACAACAGCAGGTGGGCCCACCACCAGGCCAGGGGATGCACCGCCTCTGGAGCTGCCGGCAAGGCGCGGCTTCAGCGCTCAGACCCGGGTCCTGGAGGCCTCGCTTCCGCCGCCCCCCACCCCACGGGGCGGCCCAGGCAGGCTGGGCCCGGATCCCTCCGTTGCGCCCCGACCCACTAGGCACTGAACCACGCCCTGCCCTGCCCTGCCAATCGGGCTGTGCCATTTCCGCCTGGAGCGCGGGGGGGGGGGGGACGCACGCGGGGCCGGGTGCTGGAACCCCTCCAGGCCGACGCGCCCGGCTCCGCCAGGGGGACAGGAAGGAGCTTGCTTCTGGGGCGGCTGGAGTCGAGGGCCGGGCCCCTCCCACGCCCCCTCCCCGCCGCGCCCCGTCCCCCCGCCCCCGCGATCCCCCCCCCGCCGCGGTGGTTGGCGCCGCGGAGCCCAGCGCGGTGCGCACGGCCCTGAGCGCAGCGCGCTCGGCGGCCCTCGGCGCGGTTGGTCGGCGTTCGCTGCTGGCCGGTGCGGCGATCAGTGGTCATGGCGCTCGCCGTGCGAGTCGTGTACTGGTGAGCGCGGCTCCGGGGTCCCCGCGGGAGCCCCGGGGAGTCCAGGGCGGTGCCGCGCGGCGGGCGGGGGGCGCGGGTCCCCTCCGGCGGTTTCCTCCCCTGCCGGTCCTCAGCAGCCCCGCGGGGGCGCAGCGGGTCCTTCGCTGGATTGGACGAGCTCTACCCGGGGCCCAGGGTGCGGCTCGGGCACCGCGCGTGCGTGGCGGGGGCGAGGCCCCGGGTGCCGGCCCCAGCCCCCTCCCCTCCCCACCTCCCAAAAAAGACAAAGAAATGATCTAGACGAATGCATTCCCAGAGTCTGCCCTGGGGGTGCCCCTGCCCGCCAACCCCGCGCCCTCTCTGGCCTCAGTTTCCCCGTGTGTCATGCGAAGTGGGGAGGGTGGCGATCCTGATCCTGCTGCCGGGCGTTGGCACTGAGCGTGCGTTTCCTGGGTCCCCGTGGGAGGGAAAGTCTTAGGAAGGCAAGCCATCTTTTTCTCTCTCCCTTTCTCTCATTTATTTTTTATTAAAAATTTTTTTGCAGTACTTGGAGGTTGAACCCAGGGCCTTGCACGTACTTTGCACAAGTGCTCTGCCACGGGGCTCCACCCCCCAGCCCACTTTTAAGTTTTTTGTCTTGAGTCAGGGTCTCATTAAATTGCACCGGCTGCCTCTGGCCTCGAACTCGCGATCCTCCTGCCTCTGCCTCCCGAATCCCTGGGAAGACAGGGGTGCACCACCGTGCCCGGCCTTCTTCTGTCTTTTGTTGAGTTTTTTTTTTTTTTTTTTTTGTCTCCCTGGCACCTAGTGCTTT
>VMDO01042049.1:0-10790 GCA_007922755.1 Pedetes capensis | reverse complement strand
CTATTCTTTAAAGGCAAACCCATTAAAATAACTGCGGACTTCTCCATATCAACATTGAAAGCTAGAAAGGCCTGGACACATAAAATTCATATTCTGAAAAATAATGACTTCCAACCAAGAATACAATAACCAGCAAAGTTATCTTTGAAGATAGATGAGGAATATGACATTCCATGATGTTGACATATTCAAATGATTTGTAATCACCAAACCAGCATTACAGAGGATCCTCAATCAATTACCACATAAGGTGAGATAAGACAACTTTACACAGAAGATCAAAGAAATGATCAGTTAACATGAAAAAAAAGTCAAGAAAGCAATAAAGAAAGCATGAATCAAAAACCAACAAGTAATGACTTAACTCACCAAGTAAGAGCATAGTCTGTCCAATTGGATGAAAAAACATAAACCCTCGATATGTGCCATTCAAGAGACTCACCTAACACACAAAGACTAATAAATTGAGATTAAAGGCTGGAAACAATCTACCAAGTGGGGGGGGGGCGGGGAAGCAGTAGTCATAATACTAATATCAGATAGATTAACTTTCAATCCAAAACTAATTAGAAGAGACAAAGAAAGATACTATATACTACTAAAAGGAACAATCAACCAGGAACCAATAATGCTACTTAGTATATACTCCCCAAATATAGGGGCATGTAGCTTCATAAAACAAACTTTATGGGAAATAAAGGACTACGTTGGTATAGACACAATAATTATGGGAGACTTCAATACCCCATTTTCGCCAAGAGACAGGTCATCAAAACTGAAAATCAACGGAGGAATGATGAGCTTAATCTGCACCTTAGACCAACTGGAACTCACAGATATCTATAGAATATTCCATCCATATCATGAGGAATATACATTCTTCTCAGCATGACATGGAACTTTCTCCAAGATAGGTTATATTTTAGTAAATAAAAATTCCCTCAAAAAATACAAAAATGTAGAAATGATCCCTTGTACCTTATCAGACCACAACAGAATAAAATTGGAACTCAAAAGCAAGAATAATACCAGAAATATTACAAATTCATGGACACTAAATAATACATTGCTGAATGATCAATGATTTATTAAGGAAATTAAAGCAGAAATTTAAAAGTTCCTGCAATCAAATGAGGAAAAAAACACATCCTACCAAAACATATGGGATACAGCAAAGGCAGTTCTAAAACAGAAGTTTATAGCATTGAGTGCTTTCATCAATAAGGTAGGGAATGGCCAAATAAATGACCTAATGACACATCTCAAGACACTAGAAAGCCAACAAAAAATCCATCCCAAAAGGAGGACTCAGAAAGAAATTATCAAAATGAAGGCAGAGGTATATCAATTCGAATCTGAAAAGATAATTCAAAGAATTAATGAAACTAAGACCTGGTTTTTTGAAAATATTAATAAAATAGACACTCCCCTGGCCAATCTCATCAAAAAGAAAAAAGAATAAGCCAAAATCATGAAAATTAGAGATGAAATAGAGATCATAACCACTGACTACAATGAAATACAGAAAATTATTAGGGAATACTTTGAGAAAGTGTATTCCCCAGAGTACAAAAATACAGAAGAAATGGATAAATTATTAACACATATGATTTGCCAAAATTAACTCTGGAAGACATAAGTGACCTAAACAAACTCATTACATATGCTGAAAGGGAAAAGTAATAAAAAGTCTCCCAACAAAGAAGAGTCAGGGAACTGATAGGTTCACATCAGAATTCTACCAAAGTTTCAAAGAAGAATTAATACTTGTCTTCCTCAAATTATTTTGAAAAGTAGAAAAGGAGGGAGCACTCCCAAACTCATTCTAGGAAGTTACCATCACCTTGATACCTAAATCAGGAAAGGATACATTTAAGATAGAGAATTATAGACCCAGTTTCTTTATGAAGATAGATGCAAAATTCTTAACAAAATCCTGGCAAACAGAATTCAGCAACATATTTAAAAGATTGTTCACTGTGACCAAGTGGGATTTACTCCACAGATGCAAGCCTGGTTCAACAAATGAAATCAATTAATATAGTTCAACATTCAAGAGGCTTGCAAACAAAAATTACATGATCATCTCAATTGATGCTGAAAAGGCCTTTTCATGATAAAAACCCTAGAGAAGAGAGGCATAACAGGAAACTACCTTAACATCATGGGCTGGGATTTAGCTCAGTTGGTAAAGCCCTGCTCTGCAGTCTCTTAGGTCCTGAGTTTGATTCAAAACACTGCAAAATGGGAGAAGGACATGGCAACCCACTCCCAAGGCAATCCCGAAACAGTCAGCCATTGAAAACCCTGTGAGGGTTGCTATGAGTTGGACTTGACTCGACAGCACCTAACAACAACAACAACCTTAACATCATAAAGGCCATCTATGACATACCTATAGCCAACATAATATTAAATGGAGAAAAATTGAAACCATTTCCTCTAAGATCTGGAACAAGACAAGGATGTCCACTCTCTCCTATCTTACTTAACATTGTAATTGAAGTCCTAGCCAGGGCAATTAGACTAGAGAAAGAAATGAAAAGGATACAAATAGTCAAAGAAGAGGTCAAATTATCTTTATTTGTGGATGACATGATGCTTTACATAAACCACAAAATCTCCTCTAGAAAACTTTTAGAGCTAATTAACCCCTTCAGCAGAATGGCAAGATACAAAACTGATCCTCAAAAATCAGTAGCCTTCTTTTACACCAACTGTGAACAGGAAGAGAAGGAAATTACAGCTACAATCCCTTTCATAGTAGGCCACCAGAAAATTAAATGCCTTGGAACCAATCTAACCAAAGATCCCGCAGATCTCTACAAGGAAAATTTCGAAACATTAAAGAAAGAAAAGCACAGAGGATACTAAAAGGTGGAAGGACCTCCCCTGTTCATGGATTGGGAGAATCAAGGAGTGGAAAGAAGGAGGAAGGGATCTACCAACAGGAAGCAATGATGGGAGAAGATGGGAAGGTGAGGAGGGCCAAGGAGGAGAGAGGAAGGGGATAGAGGCCAATATCAATATAAACAGCTCAACTTTATTAGTACAGGAAATAATAATAATACCAGTAATACCAAAGGATGGCAATAACGCAAATGGACTAAATCACTCATGTAATACTGCTGAGGCCTGCAGCTCTAGCCCTGTGGTATCCAATCCTGTCAGATCTCGGAAGCTAAGCAGGGTCAGGCCTGGTTAGTACCTGGATGGGAGACCGCCTGGGAACACCAGGTGCTGTAGGCTTGGGAGAAGGACCTGGCAGCCCACTCCCAAAAATCAATCCGCCATTGAAAACCCTATGAACAGCAGAGAAACACGGACAATAGTGTTTTGCCTGTTGTACAGAGGGTCGCTATGAGTATGTAGGGTCGCTGCTGAGAATGTAAAAAGATAGATCACTATGGAAAAAGTTTGGACTTAAATTGGGGTGGATGTATATAGATAAATATTCCCACAAAAAGACATACAAGAACAAAGGAGATCATTAGTGGAGGGATGGGGATAGGGGAGAATGGTCATGAGAAGGTAAGGGGGAGCTTATATGAGCCACGTAAAAGGAAACTCGTATATGGAAATGTCACAATGAAATACATGTCAGAATGAAACCCATTAAGTTGTACATTAAAAATTTCCAATAAAAAGAAGAAAATTCCATCAATTCATCAGCAGTACATAACACTCAGTAACTTGAATATTTATAAGGAATATTCTTGGAAGAATCAATGTCAAAGCTTAGTGAATAAAAATAAATATTGACAAATCCAGCACTATAGTTAGATATTTTAATAAGCCATTATTAGAAATTAATGCATCAAGCAGATATTTTAAACATTCACAAAATTTGACTACTTTGGAGTACACAAAAGAAGTCTATAATACTCCAAGAATCAATCTTATGAACATCACATCTCATGAAAATAAAATTACATTTGAAATCATTAATTAAAAGATAGTCTAAAAAAGATAATCTAAAGAAATCTGTCCAAAAATTATAAAATATTCATGCTTAAGTGGCACAGAATATACTATACACTAAAACTTGTAGAATGAAACTAAGGTGATACAAGGAAATTAGAACTTCAGTTTGTAGTAACCCATTCCCTCAAAAAATAAGTAAATAAAAATAAAAAAGCTAAGTGTTCAACTACAAACTCTGTAAAATAGATAGGGAAAGATAAAAAAAGATAGCAGTAAAAGTAATATCCTCAATTAAATAAAATAGAAAACAGAGTATAGAGATGTTCAATAAAATCAAAAGCTGATTTCTAGAAGAGCCATAAAACAAATGAACATGTAGCAAAACTAATTTTATATAGAGAGAAGCCACAAATATTACTACTGGCAACATAGCAAACATGACCATGAGTATATAGTATCATAGAAGAAAATTGCCTCCAAAATGATGCTAAAAATAAAAGTAACAATGAGCTGGACAGTTTTGTAGATATGGAGTTGAAAATTGACAGAGACTAGAAACCTGACATAAATTAGTACCTATTAAAGATATTATATTTGTAAGTACACAAGACTAACCTAAATCCCAACAATGACAACCTTTACAAAGATTAAATTGTCTTGAAAGGAAGTTTTATCAAGTTCCATGGTATAGAAGGGTTATAAAATTTTTCAAAAGAAAGAAAAATAGGAAGAACTAACAAGTCCTATTAGTGAAATTAAGATAAACCTAAAATTCAGCTGGAAAATTATATTAAAATTATATATCAATTATAGTTATGTATTGTTGCTGTTAGGTGCTGTAGAGTCAGATCCAACTCATAGCAACCCTATGTACAGCAGAACAAAACACTACCCAACACTGTGACATGCACATGATCTTTTTATGTTTGATCCCATCATTGTAGTCACTATGCTTCTTCTCATTTTGAGTCATGCCACATCAGCAAAAGGAGGTCTGAGGGGCTTTACTCCATTCCCGTCATTAAGGTCCACTCTACTTTGAGGAAATAGCTCTTACCTAGACATTTCTTGAATGCCTTCCAACCTGGGGTGCTCATTATCTGGCATTATATTTGACAGTGCTTTTCTGCTATTCATAGTGTTTTCAAATTGTTTCAGGAGTGCACTTCTGGGTCCTTCTCTCCCATGGTTATATATGTTGTTGTTGTTGTTGTTGTTAGGTGCCGTCAAGTCATGTCCAACTCATAGCGACCCTCATAGGGTTTTCAATGGCAGATTCTCTCGGGATTTCCTTGGGAGTGGATTGCCAGGTCCTTCTCCCATTTTTGCAGTGCTGGGAATTGAACTTGGGACCTCAAAGACTGCAGAGCGGCGCTCTACCAACTGAGCTAAATCCCAGCCCCATAGTTACATATATATAGGCCCCTAAATCCCAAATATAATTAAACAAAATCATTACCTAAAAGAGAATAACAATAATAATACTAGATCTTGAACAAATAAGGTTTATCTTAAAAATGAAAGGATATTTAAAAATCATAAATGTGTTGATGAAATTTACCTTAAAAGAATGGAACTTATTTTACTACTTACTGTTCTAGAAAATCAACTAATAAGTGGGAGGAGAAATAACTTAGAAAAGCAGGAATAAAAACAGTTTATTTTAACCACAAATTCAGACAAAGTTACACTTAAAAAGAAACTCTAGTTGCATTCCTGGAAGAGTTCGATTCCATGTATTAATTCTGCTGTTTAATATTTTCCTGGATTATTAAGTTAGTGCACTGAGACAAGAAAAATAAATACTAGTTGTAGCTGGACACAGTCTCATACCCCTATAATCTCAGAGACTTGGGAGGCAAAGACAAGAGGATCACAAGCTTAAGGCCAGAGGCAGTTTGCATAATTTAGTGAGACCCTGTCTCAAAAGACAAAGTAAAAAATGGGCTGGTTGTATGGCTCAGTGGTTGAGCACTTGCAAAAAGCATGCATGAAGCCGCAGATTCAACTCCCCAGTATTGCAAAAAGAAAAAAAAGAGCAAGAGAAAAAGAAGGAAAGAAAAATGAAAACAAACTGTGAGGATTAGTGAATATCTTCATGAACAAAAGTGAAAATAAAATAATTTTCATTATATAAATTGCAACCGAATCTATAGGCAAATTTTATAACTAATAAAACAAGTCCATCCTAGGTTTTGGAAATAATAGCAGCACATAAATACCAGAGCATTCCTACTTTATGTATTAACTGTGTGAAAATATACTAGAAAAGATGCAACTCAAATAACAGTAGTGACTTTATAGTACTTGAGCACAAATCTAATAAACTATGTGCAAAACTATAAGAAGAAATGTGAGATTTCTGAAGAAAGCAAAGGAAGATTTGAATGGAAAAGAATATCATATTTATAGAGAAAAGACATTAAATACATCTCAAATTTTATAAAAATAATCTACAAATTTCTTTCAGTTACAACATAAATCCATTAAAGATTTTTTTGTGGTTATTGAAAAATGAATCCTAAGAGTATATGTCTGCAACCATAGCACCTGGTATCTGATCCCGCCTGATCTTGGAAGCTAAGCAGGGTTGAGCTGGTTAGTCATTGTATGGCAGATGCCCTGGGAATACTAGGTGCTGCATGCTAGGGAGAAGGACCTAGCAAGCCACTCCCCAAACAATCCACCATTGAAAACCCTATGAATATCAGAGAAGCATTGACCACAGTGCTAGTTTGGGAAGTGTTTTTTCTGTCTTACATAGGGTAGTTATGAATTGAACCCAACTTGATGGCACCTAACAACAACAAAAGCTATGTAGAAAAGCAAAGTTTCAAGAATAGCAATGAAAAATATCCAAAACAAATTTAAAAGGAAGCAGTTATACTACTTGATACAAATGTTTTCATAAAGACACAATAATTAGGGCAATATCATATTTTCATGGAGATAAATGATAATTGGGACAGAATAAATGATAAAGAAACAGAAAAACATACATTTGACCTCAGCAGGCCAAAAGAATCTTTGGGGAAAGATAGTTTGGCAATGTGTTTTCATGTTTAAAAAAGAATACACTGTGCCTTTCAAAAAAACATAACTAACTCCAAATTAATTAAAGTATGAAATGTGGAAAAGAATTATTAAACACATGGACAAAATATTTTCTTTATTGCATGAACATATAGAAGAATTTCTTCAACACACAGAAAAAAATAACAAAACTAATAAAATGACTTTTAAAAAACTAAAAGATAACTGAAAAAATAACACATTCTTATGAAAAATGTTTGGATCCTGTCAAATAATCATTCAAAATAAATTTTTATCCTTAAGTACATTGGTAAGAAAGGGGAAAATGGCTCATTTGTTATGTTTTCATTAATAGCTGCAAAAATGAATAGAAAAGTCACCAAAACAGAAAATGTAGTGGATAATAAAAACACTGTCAATCCCACTATTAATTAGAAATATGGAAAGTTAAAATATTATCTCCTATCTATCAAATTGACAAATATTTTACAATATGATTAAGGCCAGTATTTGAGAGAGTGTGGAAAAACTTGAAAAAAAATTTTTGCATTGTTAAATCAATAAAAGAAAATATATTCCAGCCCAACAAATATAGATTAAACAATATCAAAATATATGGTCTGTTTTTAAAAAATTTATCTCCTACAACCTCTATAGGGCTGGAGTTTACCTCAGTTGGTACAGTGCTAGCTCTATGTGCTCTGGACCCAGATTTGATCCCCAGCACAGCAAAAACAGGAGAAGGACCTGGCAGCCTACCCGCAAAATCATCAACCATTGAAAACTCTGTGAAGAGCAGAGAAGCACCGACATAGTGCCAAGCATGGCACAGTGTCAGGGAGTGTTTGCTTCTGTTTTACATAGGGTTGCTACGAGTTAGACTCCACTTGCTTACACCTAACAACAGCAACATAACCTCTGTGATCAGTGCAACACTACCACAGATCTTGCAACTGAAAACACCCAGAGCCCTATTTTGTTGTCTTGTCTTCTCTGTCTTGGTTGGATGAGGGCTACAGTTTGGCCCCATCTCTTCAGAATTGATCTCCCACCCTTTAAGCAGCCTCTCAAAGACAGCCTGAAAAAGCCATTGAAGCATGCTGATGTTCCCTTCCCCAGTGACACATATAGATATAGATAGGTAGGTAGAGAGGTATATAGATAAATAGATACATTTTCCTCAATTATATATATGAAAGAAGGGCCTGGCAATCCACTCCCAAAAATCAATCTGCCAGTGAAAACCCTGTAAATAGGAGAGAAAGCACTGACAATAGTGTTTCACCTGCTGTACATAAGGGCGCTATGAGTTGGACACCAAGTCAACAGCACCTAACAACAACAAATTACGTGTGCGTGTGAGTGTGTGTGTGTGTGTGTGTGTGTGTGTGTGTGTGTGTGTTCAATGGGACAATGAAGACTCCAGAAACAGATCTACAGAAGTGTTTGTGGAGCCAATATTTCATAGATACCATGGGACAACTGTATACACAACAGAAGATTAGCAAATAGAAGTTATAAAGAACGCATACAGTTCAATAAGAAGAAAAAAGTAAAACATGAGCAATATTGTTGAACAGAAACTTCTGAAACAGGGCTTCAAACTCACAGAATTTGGATTCAGGTTTGGGTGCAGATTCAATATGTTAAAATTTAAAGGGTTTAGTTTTGGTTTGGCTTCAGCTTTAAGTCCTATGTAGGTAAGAGGGTTTCAAATCTAACCCAAACCCAGACCTTGAACGCATCACAATTCAAGCATTTAAAAAATTTTTCTGCACCCAAACCTGAAGTCCAACTCAGTGAACAATTAGGTTCAAGATCAGCTTTTAATTTTTTTTGTATCATTAGTTATTTAAAAATTGAAAAAAATATAAATTTTTTGTCTATATACACATAGGATTAAAATTTTAAACCCAAACCAAACCTGAACTCTCTAAATTTTAGTATATTGAACCCGCACCTGAACCTGAACCCAATTTTTTGCAGGTGTGAAGCCCTGTTCAAAAAGATCTATAAATGGCAAATAACACGTGAAAAGATGTCAATGCTATTGTCATTAGGAAAACATGAATTGAAGTGACTCTTACATGTAGCTATATATCCACTACCAAGGTTAAAATTAAAGTATGACCATAAAAAGTGCAACTGAATCTCTCATAAACAACTGGTAGGAAGGTAAAATGGCACAAATACTTCTGACAACAGTTTAGTAGTTTCTCAAAATATTAAACATACCTCAAACCTATGACCCTGGCTATGTGTTTATCCAAAAATAATGAAAGCATATGTCCACATAGATTTTTTTTTTTTGCAGTAATGGTGGGTTGAAAGTAGGGTCTTATGCATGCTCAGTAAGTGGTGTTCCACTGAGCTGCACTCCTAGATCCTTTTTTGAGTTTTTATTTTGAGATAGGGTCTTCCTAAAGGCTGCTGTGGTCTTGAACATGTGATCCTCCTGTCTCAGCCTCTGCAGTCACTGGGATTACTTGTATGCTTCAAGGCTCCCAGACCACATAAAGACTTACATATGAACATTTAAAATATCTTCATTTGTAATAGCCAAACTTATAAATAATGAAATACACATTAGCATATGAATAGGAAACAAGTTATCACGTATACATACAATGAAATAATGATAAGTAATAAAATGGAATGAACTATTAGTATATGCCACACATAGATGAATCTCAAAACCATTATGTTGAAAGAAAGGAAGCAGGGTGTGGAGAGAGAGACAGAGAGAGAGAGAGAGAGAGAGACAGTGCATAAATATATGCTGTGTGATTCAGTTTGTTTACTATTATAAAAATACAAATAACTTGTAGTTACAGTTGTGTTGGGTGAAGAGTGCAGGGAAGAACAGGAGAAGGGAATTACAAAGGGACACATGGAAACTTTGAGGTTGACATGATGTGATTATCTTCATTGTAGCAATGGCTTCATAGATATTAACACATGTCAAAATTTATCAAATGACACCCTTCATCTATGTCCAAAATTTAATTGGTATGTGGAGTCAAAAAAGACCCTGAAAGTTAAATTTTGCTATTTTTAAAAATTCCTAATTGCCACACAAACATGTGCCATATATTCTCAGTATGTCCCACCTTGGGGCAGGTGCCAGAGATGTGGTACTGTAGCATCTGCCTGAGCCCAGATAAATGCTTGGTAGGGTCACATATGACTCCATGGTACCAATTACAGGTACTTATCATTTTCCATATTTATGATTAATCTCATGAAAATTGTTGATCTTATCATCTTTAGGATCTCTATATTATAAAATGCCTGCAGCGGTAGCCCTGTGGCATCCGATCCCGTCAGATCTCGGAAGCTAAGCAGGTTTGGGCCTGGTTAGTACCTGGATGGGAGACCACCTGGGAACACCAGAAGCTGTAGGCTTGGGAGAAGGACCTGGCAACCCCCTCCCAAAAATCAATCTGCCATTGAAAACCCTATGAACAACAGAGAAGCACTGACAATAATGTTTCCCCTGTTGTACAGAGGGTCGCTATGAGTTGGATACCGACTCGACGGCACCTAACAACAACAACATATTATAAAATAAGGGAATTTTTTGTCATGTTAGTTTTAGTTTTAGTTTTTTAATAGATTTAAAACTGATTAGAAATTTTAAGAGCCTTAAAATTTTTCTTAAGTTTTTGATAATTGTTGTCACACTAATAAATGTTATGTTAGTAACAGTTGAAAGGTGCTTTATTTCATATAACACCATGTTTAAATGTTAAAAGCAGATATCTTAAATAACAAAAGATTTTTGTGTTGTGGTCTTGGATGATCCCATGAATTGATATACGTGAATTAAGTTG
>VMDO01042048.1:0-10794 GCA_007922755.1 Pedetes capensis | reverse complement strand
AAAAAAGAAAGAAACTGAAAGTTTTTACTCCAACTGAGCTTATACACAAATCAAGTAAATAGTTAAAAATATAATTAGAAATATTGAAATGTGCTATGTAAGAAAAATTAGGATAGTCTATGATAATAAGGGAAGCATGATTTAAAAGGAGTCATGGAAAGCTTCTTTGAGGAAGTGACATTTACACTGAAAGCTGATAATGAAAAGCATATTAATAGGATTTATCTAGTCACAGTGGGACCATCAAAACAAGCAGGAGAAAGGACAATGGAAGATAATGAAACAACACTAATCATAGAACTGGTCATCCAGGAATACAAACTGTGCACTGTATTCCTATAGCAGTGAAAAACCACTGACAAAATAAAACATGAAAAATACTTTATGTGATTTTAAATTTATAATATCATAGTCCTTTTCACTGATGAATGGAGCAAAAAAAGAGACAGTGCCCAAAGAAGGGCACTGCACTACTCTATGTACAATTGATGGTGGGTATTAATACGATGGTAGCAATAGGAAGCTAATTAGGTAAATGTATTCCATCAGTGAATGAAGAAAAGCAGGTAGAGTTTCATAATACATTGGGAATTCAATGGATTATGTCACATATAACAGTATTCCAGGTTGAGTTACTAAAGGAAGGCATTGCTCCTTTAATAGATGGGAAATATACATTTGAAGGCAACTTCAAATTCAATTAAAATCTCCAGCATGCTTCATTTACCTGTAAAAGGTAAGAATTACGTTTATCTTTATATATACTGATTCTACTGAAATAGTCTTAGATAAGAAATTGCATGGTCTTTAGTAAAATTAAATCCTATGAAATATAGAAAATAAATTAAAATTTTATACAAACGTAAAAATATTTCTACATTTTTGTTCAGCAAAATTTTGCTCAAGTTTTTATCTCTACTTGGTGGAATATTAAACTCTACTAACAGTTCAAGTTTTAATTATATCACACATACATACATACATATAAACCCCACAACAAAATAAACAAAATTATTATTTGAAATAAAATAAGTTGTCAACAAGCATTAAAATACTATCATGTTGTTGTTAGGTGATATGGAGTCATGTCTGACTCATAAGGACCCCCACAGGGCTTTCAATGGCTGATTGTTTCAGGATTGCCTCCGGAGTGGATTGCCACATCCTTCTCCCATTTTTGCAGTGCTGGGAATTGAACCCAGGACCTCAGAGACTGCAGAGTGGCACTCTATCAACTGAGCTAAATCCCAGCCCCAAAAAATACTATTATAGGCTTCTCTTAATCTTGCTTAGCAGTTTGGATATTATAAGAAACAATTTTAGGGTATATGTTATGAAATATGATGTTTGTGTGTTCTGTAGAAAATGCTAAATAATACAAATGATAAAGATATTCACAGATAATTTAGCAATGTATATTGATATTCATAAGTACTTAACAAAAATGGTATGGTAGTAAAATGTTGACACATACACAGGATGTTGTCTGCAAAATGCACATGTTATAGTAGTGTGTGTACATGTGTGTGTGCATACATATGTATATATATTACTTTAATTACTTTAATATTACTTTATTACTTTATTATTCACAGCATATTACTTTAATATTCACAGCATCCTTTTGATGTTGGTAATATCACTGGATCCATTTTAAAGATTTAAAGAAAAGACATAGTATCATGTAAATATGTATGATATATTTGTTTTTATGTATCAGTTAAAATAATAAACTACTTCTTACAACATAAAGAAAACTGAGGTACAGGAGGACAAGCTGGTTGTTCCAAGTCACATACAGACAGAAGATAAAGGGCAGAAGAGGACACAATGAGGAAGTCTGGCTTCTAAATCTACTGTCTTTAAATTGGATTCAACATCAGTTCTTCCATTTAAAAATTATGAAATTAGGCCAGTTATTTATCATCATATTTACTCACATTTTGCTCTGTAAAATTAAGTTGTGAACAAGAAATATCTTCAAACTCACTTCTAGCTGTAATATCCAATGATCCAACTTAGAGCAAATCTAATGGATCAGGAATATTTTCAATTTAAAATATTTTCCCTATTAAGGGTAGTAGTAAGAGATAGCTTGCCTGAAGCTATGAAGTTAGAAATAAATTTGAGAAAGGGCTATGTGAGACAATGCTTCATGATGGAAAGAATTCTTGAGCCAAACTGAACACATTTTAAGAAAGAGGCTTCTTCTGCATTAATTGGGAGAATTAAATTCAATCCCTATTGAGAGGATTTCTCCTGTATATAAGCCATTATACTGACCACTGGTAGGTAGAGATCATTAAGAGTTCCTGTGCTAAACAACTTATAGTTCAGTAAGGTTGAAAAAAATGTAAAAACTAGTATTAGTGCAATAAGATATGTGAGAGATGGAGTTAGGAGAGATAGATATGTAGAAGCAATGAGGAAAGAAAAATTCATTTTGACTTACTAGGAAATTAAAAGCTTTTATTGAAGTGGTAACATTTGAATTATGTGTTATCATTTTTTTTAAAAAGATATAACTTGGATGAAACCTTCAAATCTGAGAAAGATGTCAAAGGTAGGGAATGGGAAGGACACTCCATCCTAAACACACACAAGAAAAAAATGAAATTAGAACAAAACAAAATCCTCCATGTTCTGAAGTCAATAATATGGAGGAGCGTGGCAAAAAATGAGACAAAAATATTTGAGTGTTACATTCCTGTTCTTGATGCATTGTAGAGTTTGGATTCTGCCTTTGGCAGATTTTCTGGATAGATAGGAATTTGTTCTGACTCAGTTTCATAATAATTGCTTGGAGCAGTATGCTGTAGAATCTTCAGAAAAAAATCCTTCTTGTCAACCATTCTATTCTATTAGTCTAATTTCTGGCAGCACATAGGGATGAGAAAAGAAATTATTATACAAGTGCAAAATGGTACAGACACCTTTGAGAATAGTTTTACACCTTCTTATAAAACTAAACATTTTCTCATCCTATGATTCAGAAATCCTGTGCCTAGATATTTATCAAAAGTAATTGATAATGTATGTGCACACACAATATCCACATATAATTGTGTATAGCAGCTTTAGTCATAATTGTTAAAACTTGGAAGCAACAAAGATGTTGTTCAATAGAGAACAGATAAACTGATATATCAAGACATTTGAGTATTATTTAGCACTAAAAAGCAGTAGGCTATTGAGCCATGGGGAGACACAGAGGAAACTTAAAAGTGTATTAGTAAGTAAAAGAAGCCAGTTTGAGAAGCCTAAATACTGTATGATTCCAGCTATATGACATTATGGAAAAGGAAAAACTATAAAGATATTAAAAAGATCAGTGGTTGTCAGAAAGTGATGGGGAGGATTAAGTAGAGAGAATGCACAGGATTTTTAGGTAAAACTATGTATATGCTATTATAATGGGAGATACATGTCATTATACATTAGTACACATGTCATTATACATTATGCATAATGACATACAAAGTGTTTAATACAAATGTTGTTGTGCTTAGGTGCCATTGAGTCAGTATCCAACTCATAGCAACCCTCCGTACAACAGATGAAACATTGTCAGTGTTTCTTTGATCTTCAGAGGGTTTTCCATGGTGGATTGATTTTTGGGAGTGGATTGCCACGTCCTTCTCTCAAGTCCACAGTACCTGGTGTTCCCAGGAGGTCTCCCGTCCAAGTACTAACCAGGCCCCACTCTGCTTAGCTTCTGAGATCTGACAGGATCAGACACCACAGTGGTATGGCTGCAGGTCATACCAATACCAATAGGAAATCCTAATGTAAATTGTAGAGTTTATAGACAAGTCATTATGCCATAATGAATAATTAAATTATGTCAATTTATATTCATTAATAACAACAAATGAACCACTCTGGTGGGACAGGTAAATGACGAGAGATGCATGTGGGCAGAAGACAGGGGGAACATGGGAAAACTCTGTACCTTACATTTAGTTTTCCCACGGACTGAAAAGTTTTCTAAAAGTAAAGTCTTTAATAATAAATAAAAAGGAAATGATGTCTGACAGATATATGTTGAAACAGAAGTTACAGGGGGTAGGGAGAAAATGAGGACATGTAAGCCACAGTATACATACCAGTAGAAATGTGGAATGAACAAATATAGAGGTCTAATGTACAACATTAGTACTTCAGCTAATACAATTAGGCTGTGTTAGGGGAAAATGAAATAGCAAATATATAAACTGAATAGTCATCTGGATGCATGCAGGAGAAGGATACAAACACAACTCCAAATCCTGAAGACCAGTGAGACACTTCACAATGTAGTGGCCTCCAATGAGGACTGGATATGTAAATTTAAGTCTTTGTGCTTGAGTATAACAAGAAAGATGATGAATTATTTAATTTATCTGTGGATATGTCCAGTGTGAATTGTTCATTAGAATTCCACATTGTCATCTCTAGCAGATACCTACAATGTCACCTTGATACTCAGGACAGAGGTAACCAGGGAGTATTTCACTTTGAGAAGCATATGTGGACTTAGAGTGATGTTGAAGAACTTGAGAACAAATGGAGAAGAGGGGGATTACATATAGATTTATAAATAAGCTAGTATTTTAAAGGGAAAGAATTGAACACCAGAAACAATAATCCTTAGCCTCCAGAGAGATAAGGTGAAAATCAGGGACATTTCCCATGAAAGCATGAATTCAGTTAGAAGTTTCACATAGATTAAGGAAGAATAAATGTTTTTTAGTTTGACATTTAGAGACAGATTAATAAAATATAAAATTTTCTATGATTTTATTGGCATAATGTGAGTGAACTCCAGATTACATAGATAGACACAGTGACAGAGATTAGACAAAGAGAAAATAGATGCTATAGACATGTAACATGTGGATAGATTGATGTATGTAAGGTAATTTTGTCAATGAAGTGAAGCAGCAGACTGGGATAATAACCTAAAGAGCTCCATCTCAGAGTAATGGTTTTACCAGGGTGAAACATTCAATTACAATCCATTTATGGAAGGTGAAAATGCTACTTTACGACAGTATTTCTCAGTTTGATCCATGACTCACATGCACCAGATTCACTGTAGTCCTTTAAACAATAACCAAACAGAAAATATATATATATATATATATATATATATATATATATATATATATATATATATATATATATAAACTCAGAGATATAATTCATAGTTGAGAGATTTAACAAGGATCTGTTTATATCTTTGTGATCAACATGTCTACTTCTTGGAAGCAGAGATAGCCATCTCATAATAAGAAGTCATTGTACTCAGAGAATTGAGTATGTATCACATCAGGCCAAAATAGGTTCATAGATATATTAACAATGGTATTGTGGTCATTAAAATTTGTTATTCAGTGTTGTCTCTTTTGGAGAGTGGTCAATATCACCTTTGTTTCTATCACTTCCACTCTTTTTGACATTAGGTTACTGAACCAAAAAGTAAACTGGTTGATCTTCTGTAGAGTCAATGGTATTAATGGCAGGTATGGGTAGATAGAGCATAGGAACCAAAGTTGTGATGTTTAAGGGGCATTTGCAGGTCACCATTCTGAATCATTTTGCTCTCTTTTCATTTTTTTCTCCCAATAAGAAATCTATTTTATTTTATTTCTAAGATCTCATAGGATGATTTATAGCCACATCATTCTTTTACCACATATGAAGAAACCATTAGAAATACTAATTAAAAAGTTTAGTTTCTTGGTTTTTAAATAATTCAAAAAAATTTAGGCATATAGATCAAACAATGGTCTGTCTTCATAATCTATATAACTCAAGAAAGTATATTAAATATAAAATGTTAAAAGCAAAGCAAGATCTGTTTTATAAAGAGATAAATAAGGGAAATTAACTTTTTTAGCCTTCAAATGCCACAAACAATCTTTTGATCCCTTAGGACAAACATTTTTTAGATATATTTCCACCACATAATTATTATTACTTTCATAGTTACACATTCCCATTCCTTCTGGCTGTTTTTCTGTATAAATTTACTTTTATTTCCAATTATAGCATTATAGAGATCTATAGATGTCATTAGAGAGATCATTATGGAGGACTAATTAAATAAAAACATGAAAATAAGTGTCATTTCTTTATCTACATAAATTATGTTTTTGCCTCCCATGAAAAAAGGCCTCTACAGTGCATGGTGGTATGCTCCTATAATCCAGGCACTCAGGAGGCTGAGGCAGGAAGACTCTAGGTTGAAGACCAGTCTGGACTATACAGGGAGGGCCTGTCTAAAAAAAGAATGTCCTCGTTGAAGAAAAATGTAGCTGTACTTGGTTCATAAGTTAACTAGAAATAAAGGTTCTTGCATTTGCAACTTTCCATTTATTCATACCTTCATTCATTTCTAGTTGTATATTGGTCTTCCTTTTTTTTCCTCAAATAAATATTAAACATCTACTATTTTAATCATATACTTTATGTGAGTAAGTATGGAAACAAGGCCTATGGATACAGAAATGAACTAGTTATAGTCCTGCCATCAAAATAAATGAGTAAAACATTAATTTCCTCAATGTAACAATTGTCACACCAACACACAAATAAAATATATGGCAGTAGTTTAAAATCTCTTACCACATTATCATATACACAGCAGAAATTAAGCACATATGGAGTGAATATTCAGGCAAATTCTCAGTATCCAGTCAATGATGAAATAGTGGAAAATGGGTAATAATAATTCATCCTTTGGATAAATATTTACTGCATGGCCAATATGTCTGAGTTGGGCTGGCTTTACAGTAGCAAATGAGAGAAAGAGTTGCTGATCTCTTAGAATTTTCATTTTGAGATGAGGAAAGGGGAAAAGGTGATTTCAGATGGTTATGTGGGTTTTGATCTTTGTGAGAGAGGGTAAAGTGTACAGAAAGAATCTTCAGGTGTGTGTGCATAGCCATGCACATGCACACCTATGCCTTGGAGGAACATAGTTCCCAGCATATTAGAAAAGTTCTCTCACTATATCATAATGTTTTGGCTACAAACTGCTGTATTACTTCTGAGTTGTAAGAACAGAAACTACTGAGGAAGAGTCACTACATATTACCCCCTGAAAACTTTTAGAAGGTTCCTGAAAAGGGAAAGAATTTAAAAGGATAAAGAGAAAAGAGTAATTGCACCACAAATAGAAGGGAAAGAAATCAAGAAGGAAAAAATAATTCGAGAGAAAGAAGAAAGAGCAAGGTACAGTCAGGTAACAAGAGGCAGCTCAGTAGGACTGAGGTGATAAATGTAGATATAGTGAGCCAATGATGCAGTTGGAGAGAAAAAGAAGGACAACACTATGAAGACTTACAAGCTTCTGAGGTATTCGACCAGATTTTAAAATATCTTCACCTATTTTTCTGGTAATAGCATTTATTTTATTTATTAGTATTGAGTATATATAAATACTTTAGAATAATTTCTCATCAAATGCTATATGGGTATACAAGATCACAGCCTTTCTGGCCTGAAAGTAACTTAAAATTATTAGGTTCAACTATCAGCTTCAGAATAATATACTGACCACTTGCCTTTATGTAGCTGCACATCTGAAACCAGTGGAGTTTATTTTTCAGTATTAATTAACCTAAATATTACTCATTGAGATTCATATCCAGAAAAACTGGAGTGCATTTTGGTACTGTATTTCTAAAGAGTTTTCTGGAAAATAATGCTGTATAACCAATTTAAAAACTATCATAGTCTACTTTGTTACAGATTGCTTAAAATCCTCAAGGAAGAATATTACTTTGTCTTCATGATTTATGCTCAGAACAGTCAGAATACTAAAATATTTTGAGATGACATAATTTACTCAAGTATAATAAATACAGTTGAGGGTAAAAGTAAGACAAGTGAAGAATACAAATTTTGTCTTTGTTTTCAAAAGTAACATTTATTGTCTAATTTCAGTTTTCCCTGATGTAATGATTCGATTTCATCCACACAATCAATAGCTAATTGAATTAACCACCAATTTAATGCAGTCATTTCTGAAATAGAGTAAACAGATTTGAATATTTAAATTATTTGCTCACTATATTAGTTAAATATATTTAGTATATTAAAAATTTAAAAATCAAGTATAAACTAGTCTGGTAGCTATTTATATCTAGTAAGTATTTAATTCTACTTTAGGGTCTATATAAGTGTGTACACACATATATACTTGCTCTCATTTGAAAAAAGAGTCATCAATTTAAAGTTAAATTATGCCATAAAATAAATTTGTAATTCGTTTTCATTTCTTAACCAATTTCTTAAGAAATGCATTTTGTGATCCCATTGAAATTCCTACTTCGAGTATATCCTCAGATTATGTAGGTGGTTACCTGTATGACACTGTCTCCTGGGCTCATGTCTGTATAAACATATACATCATAGGATATTTCAGGGAAGGTTGGAGTATTATCATTTGCGTCCATCACTCGAATATTGACTACAACTGGCTTGCTCTCTTGTACACCATCAAACGCTGTTATCTTTGGGAGAAGAAAATACACTTAACTGAGAAGTCATGCATGTGTATGAAGTACAGAGTCCACTCATACAACTTAACAAGTTTTTACATGTGATTTACAATTTTAAAAGGCTATTAAGATGTTTTGTCCATAAAAGTACTAAAAATACAATACTACATATATTCAAAGTGTTTTAATGTGCTGAGAAACAATTATTGAGGACTCCATTTTTAATGAACTTGACTCCAAGCTCATTTTAAAAAAGGAGATGTACAAAATGTCTCAGAGGTATGGTGGGTCAGTGATACTGGTGATTCTTAATCAATAACTATAATTTAACCCTTAAAATTAATTGGGAAATCATCTTCAATTTTACATGGTTTGTAGAAAGAAAATAATTACTTTTAAAATCAACATGCTTATATCATTCAAGAAAGTAGGTGCCTCAGACATGTAATACTATGTTGTAGTTATTCACAATATGGTGATTATTAGGCAGGTGCAAGGCTTCTCCTCTCCTCCAACAGAACCACCTCACCCAGAAGAGTGCTAGGCACACACAGGGCTGGAGTCTCCAGTGCCCCCCAGATCTGGGCTCTGTGCACTGGCTGGTGTCACATCCTGGTTTCCATGGCGGCCAGGATCCTCATTCTCCTGCTGCTACTGCAGGACCTGTCAAAAGACATGGCTCCTCCCTATAAGGTGGTGCCTCCTTCTACCCACTATTCCGCAGTTGGAAAAAACCTGTGGAAAGCCCGCCAAAATTTTGACTGGAAAGTCTGCCCCACCTGGCAACTACTCCAGCCTATCATAACCCTCCATGTACCTGCTTCCTACTTATCCATATGCAATACATCAATTAGTCCTTCCCCTTCCCATCTAGAGCCCATAAAAACCTGGCCCCTTCTTCCCCCAGCAGCTCTTCTCCCTTTGCTAAAGACAGCCCCCACAGCTTTTCCCAATAAAGGTCTATTGAGTTTACGGGTTTTTTATTTTTGCTTCTTACCTAACAGTGATTTTTAAAGGACTTATTGACATTTGTTACTGGTGATATCTTAATTACATTATTAACAACTTGAAAGTATTTAACATACAAAATCATTGCTATAACCATGAGACAACCACCACAATCTGAATAACTTCTGAAATTCCCTATATAACTAAGATGTAACTGTCATATAAGGTTTTCTGAAAGCTTCTTTTACTGTCTAGTCTTCTCTAGCAAGAACTTTTTTGTAAGGCCCATAACCTGCGCATTTCTATCAGCACATTTCTTTTTTACTTTGCTCAAGAAATTGGATATAATTATAACTTTCTTTTTATCTATATTTACCTCTCAACTTTACTAAACTAGTTCAGTATACACATATGTATGTATGTATGCATATATATATATATATATATATATATATATATATATATACCTACTTCATAAATATGTATAATTACAACTCTAATGTCCTTTGTTTTTTTCTACTTACTAGCTTGGCCCAAGATTTCTCCACTTCAATATCATTGACATTTTGGTCCAGGTAGCCCTCTGTGGTAAGCAGGTATTCTGTGTAGTATAAGATGTTTAGCACCATCCTTATGTGTACCCACCCAAGCCAGTAGTGTTCCCTCAGAGTTGTGACAACAAAGAATGCCTGAGATATTGCCAAATGTTCTCTGGAGGGAAAATTTATCCCCATTTTAGAACCACTGGCCTAAGTCTATGACAAAATTGAAAATGCAACAACAATAATTTACAAAAGTTAGAAAATAATTATTTGGTGGATTCTAATTTATATCAACATTAGCATATGGTGAAGACTGAAAAAGTATTTTTCTGTGGGAATAAATATTAATATAAATACACAAATATATATGTATATATATACAGAAAAAGAAGAAATGCATGGAAAGAATATTTTGTATTTAATATTTCCATTGTTGTTACTTGAAATACTGAGGTTTTCTCCTCAAATCATTGACCTTGTTAATTTTAACTAGACACCTCTTTCAGTTACACACATACAGACATATACACCTATGTATATATGAAATATATTTACCGAAAAGGTGTAAGTTTCCTGTTCTTCCCTGTCCACTGGTTGAAGCAGGGTGAGGTAGCGAGTGATTCCAGTCTGAGTGACAGTGAAGATTGAGGTGTAATCGTTCAGGAAAAGATGAAGCTCTGGGTCTTTTGTCTTGAAAAAAAAGCATTATTTCAGATGTTGAATAAATGATGTAATTATTAGTTTATTACCTGAAAATTATTTTTTAAAATTTATTACACATACATAGTATGTTAAGAATTCCTAAAGAAAAAGAG
>VMDO01042047.1:0-10756 GCA_007922755.1 Pedetes capensis | reverse complement strand
ACACTTGTAAAAATAATAGAACACTTACAACACAACTCATACTATATTGTGAACCCTAACTCAGAACATTTTTGGTATTTCAAGCAGAGTACACTGTAACATGCTCATGATCCTACACATCACACTCCATAAACATAGCATTAAATACCTGTGCATTGTTTTTAAAACCTAGCATAATCCGACATCACTCCTTTCTGTAGGTTGGTGGGAACTTCTTTATTTTCTTTAATTTTTTGCAATACGTTTTGGTTGAACCAAAAGCCTCACAATTACTATGCAAGTAGACTACTGCTGGGCTGCACCCTCAGCTCATTTTCTATTTTTTTATTTTGAGCCAGGGTCTCACTAATTTGTGTAGGCTGACTTTGGCCTTGAGCTGGTGATCCTCTTACCTTAACACTCCTCACAATTCTTGTGATTATACATGTCACCAATGTAGTTGGTATCCATTATTGTTATCTTAATTGAATGATTCAGATAAATTTAAAAGGAGATGAGGGATCAGTGTTGCTGGCTTCAGGCTACACTGATGATATTTGAGATATGCTTTGAGTTCAAAAGCATGTAAGAGGGCCTTCTCTGAATGGGTTAGTTATGATCTATTCTCCTCAAAATATATCCCCATGGATAAAATAGATATTCTTGATATTTCTGGCTAGGGAAGCACTTAAAGGCAGGAAGGAGAAACTCACAGTTTTCTTCCTATACGGGAGCTCAGTTTTTCTGAACCTCAGCTGTGGTAAAGGAGATGGGGGTGATGCCTTTTCTGAATCTTTAGTTCTCTTTGTTTGTGGATGTGCCTATAGGAGGTGAAGAGGGTTTGTTAATGCCTTTAATGGCAGATTCTCAAGAGGAAGGTGTGTCTTATTAAGTTCAATGTGACTGAGACTGAAACTCAAACAGAAAAAAGAGGAAGGGATGGCTGGCTCTCAGGGAAGTTCATCCCAGGTCCGTGATCATGTCTAGTTTTCCTCTTGTATGCTGTATATTCGGAACCTGAAAATGTTCACTTCTCTACATTTGATGTTGTTCCCTAACGAGTTCCTTTCAATGTACTTTTTCCTTTTCTTACTCTAATAATGAAGGTTAACTATAAATGCTTTTCCCTAACAGAGTAGACCATTATTTCTATGATGATTTCCACAGCTTCTTTTTGTCAGGAAAATTCTCAACATAAATTCTTGACCTTCATACTGAAAATGTTGTCTATGTGGCCGATTAAACTGCATGTATGTAGATACCTAATTCCTACTGGGGATTTATGTAGGTTCTTGGATATCAATAT
Source organism: Pedetes capensis (assembly GCA_007922755.1). Lineage (NCBI taxonomy): Eukaryota > Metazoa > Chordata > Mammalia > Rodentia > Pedetidae > Pedetes > Pedetes capensis. The sequence continues at coordinate 9,471 of VMDO01042047.1, read as the reverse complement.
GTGCACATGTTTCTAAGAGTTTTCAATGGAGCATGCCCTTGGCTCTATGCACAACTCTGAGGAACATGCATATTGAATCACAATGACTTTTGTTTCTGAGAGCAGGTCAGATATTTACGAATAAAATAGAAGAATCAGAAAAGACTTGCTCTCTCAAGTCCTAAGAGATAACTAAATAATTAAAAACATTAGAAACTACAGAGAATGTTTTAGATATATAGATTGATCATTGCATAAAATTGATGTTTGTTTTTGAGTAGATTCAGGTTTTTTGTACTTTTAATTTTGTGCCCATGAATATCACAGCCACGAATAGATTTTACTTGTGTTTGTCCCCACCTGTTATCTATCAGTATTGTGGGAGTTGATGCTGAAATTACTCATCTAGTTATCTGTTCTGTGCCAAATTATATCCCGAGAAATCATTATTTTACTCCTTATCACAAGAAAGTATGGTGAGAGCATTTTCTGAGTGACGTGTTTACAACATTACATTTAATGGAGTAACTAATTTTTCCTTTAAATTGATTTTCTCTAGGGAACCTCCAATGGAGAAGGAGGGCTCACACTTTTGAGTGCTCAGGGGATTGGGATTTGCAAGTGCAGTATATGAAAGAGGACTATTCTGTAGGTTTCCATTTTATTCCACACTCAGGTTGCAGGTGTAACATACCTTATTCCTCTTCTTATATTTAGAAAAGGAAGACTCCTTAATTAACACAATTGTGATCCAAAACATAATGAATGTATATAGAGATTTTTTAAAGTAAAGTAAACAGCTAACTTTGCCCAATCAAAAATATTTTATTCTAAATACTTATATATTTTAGCACTTGGAATGTAGTTCTATTGATCTTAAAATCAAACATATAATAATATTCATATAATAAATTATCAATTAAGAGGAAAGCTGAACTTGTGCATTACATGTAGTGGTATAATCCCATCACTCAGGAAATTGCTTTGAGATGCTTATTCATTGTATAAATATAATAACAAATAGTGTGATGTAATTTGGCACAGAGCACATACTCAGATGAAAGAAATTCAGCATCAACAGGCACAGAACTACTTGATAATAGGTGTGAACAAACACAAATAGCACATCATCACTGCTCTGATTAGTGGCCGAAATATTTAAAATATACTAGCAACCATCATCTGAATCTACCTACAAATAACTATCAACCTTCTGCCATGGTAAACCATATGTGCACACTATACTCTGCAGCCTCTAATGTCACTAAATACTTAGTTTTACCTTATGATGCAGTGGAGCAATTCCCTCTTAATTCTTCCACTCTTCTCAGCAATGGAAGCTATTCTGATTCAATATGTATTTTCCTAAGCCTTGTTCACACAGAAGAAAAGGAATTCTCAGTAGACAATCCCAAGCTACATGTGCACTTACTCAGCTGTACCTTGCAACCCACATCGTTCCCCTGTGGGAACTGAGTATCAACACATTTCCATATTTCTCTGTCACCACTGGGATGTTTTCATTACTAAGTTCAACAATTTAGGTTAAGAACCAGCTATGGTGGTGCATTCCTGTAACCCCATCGACTGAAGAGGTGGAAGCACAAGGATCACAGGTTCAAATCCAGAGGCAGTCTGTATCATTTAGCAAGACCCTGTCTCAAACGTGGAAAAGTAAAAAATAAAAAATCAAAAGTCTTTTGAGAGGGTGTCTGGGCTAAAATAACCTGAGGAAGTCAGCATAGAAAGACAGCTATGACCTGTTGTGAAGAAGCATTTAGAATCAACCTTCACTATTAGAATAAGAAAAGGAAAATGGGTCCCTTTACAGGAAGTCATTAGGCAACAACATAAGAAGTAGAGAAGTAAATGGTTTCACATTCTAAATGTGTGGAATTGAAGAAGAAAATCAGATAGACATAATGACCTTGGATGAACTTCCCTGAGAACCATCCATCCCTTCCTCTTCCTTCTCTTTCTCTGGGTTTCCCTCACAGGCAAGTTCACTTTAGCAAACAAAGCCTTCCTCCTGAGAATCTGCCTGGAAGACATCAGCAAACTCCCTTCACCTGCTACAGCCACACCCATGGCTATAAGGTTATCAGGTAGGCCAGAAAGGCTTCATTCCCGTGTCCTCTCCCATTACAGAGTTTCAGGAAAATGCAGTTCCTACATGGAGAACAAAAGTGACTTTCTCTTTTTGTTTTCAGCTGCTTTCCTCTCTATTATATTAAGAATTTCTGTAACAGTTGTGGGAATTTGGTTCCTGAGGAAACATGTTTCTCTGGTTGTGAGTCATTGCTCTACCTCCTCAGAACACCACTGAATGAACAACCTTTTGAAATTTATTTATCTTAGCCCATGTTTTGAATATCTCAAAGTGAGAATCATAGGAAGAGTTTTGTTTTCTATTTTCAAATATATTGGGAAGATTTTTGACATCACTGAAAACATTAAAGGAAAAATTGGCATTTTCAATCACTCCTCAGAAATCCCCTGAAATTATACATGAACCTCTGACCATGGTACATGCCTATAGTCTCAGTGATCCAAGAGGCTATTGTAGGAGGATCATGGTTTGAAGCCAGAGGCAGTTTGTGCAACTTAGCAGGAATTTGTATAAAAACAAAAAGGGACTGTGGTGTGCCTTTGTGGTAGGCCATACCTAAGGTACACAATGCCCTTAGTTTAGCCCTGCCAGTACTGCAGAGCCATGAGAGAGAGAGAAATAGAGAGAGAGACAGAGATGGAAAAAGAGATTAGTATTAACCACAAAACTTCTTCTTCTTCTACATACATTTTACTTTCTTTTCATTTTTACTTTTTTATGTTATGAAAACAAGTGTGACAACATTTTGGTAAGAATATCAGATTACCAGAGCAAAATGTAATGGTATCACCGCCAACTTCCTGCTCATAAAATTTTGCTGTAGTATAAATGTGTGTGGATGCCCATTTTTAATACCTCTGTTAAAAATTAAACCCAATGTAATGCCATGAATGTATAGGAATGATTAGAACTGACCATGTAGGTCGGTGTCATGCCTTAATCTTGGATTTTCAAGCCACCAGACCAATGGGAAGAGTATTTTCACCATGTATACATGACCCAGCATGAGGTGTTTTGTTATAGAACCTGGAAAGACCAACACTGTTGTATTCCTGGAATTTTAGGTCTGGTGGTGTATCAGTCTCTATTCATCAACCAACATGTTTCCCAAGTCAGACACTCTCACATATGTGGGTTTTCTTAGCCATTCTTTTTGTGTATGGATGTATAAGATTTTCAAAATAAGGTTGAAGTAGGGTGGCACTTGTCTCTCATTGCAGATACTTGGAAATGCAGGCAGGAAGACAATAAGTTCAAAATCAGTGTCAATCTGCATAACTTAGCAAGACCCTATCTCAACATAAAAAGTAAAAATCTGGGTGGGGATCCAACTCCAGGATAGAGAACTTGCAAAGCATGGTTGGCACCCTATGTTCAACACAATTACTGGAAAAAATAGACTTCCAAAATAACAAGCCAATTTGCAATATCTGATATGTATATGGAGACCAAAGTAGGTGTATAAATTAGCGTAGTGAAAGTAGTTGCTTTTATAATAGTGAGTTTTATATTTATTTTATTTCATTAATTCTTTGCAATATTTTGTGTTGAACACAACTCCTCACACACACTTTGTGGATTCTCTAGCACTGGGCTGCACATTTTAGTTTTAATTTTGAGTCAGGATCTTGCTACATTTCACAGGGTGCCTCTGTTCTCAAACTCAAAGTCCTCTTGCTTCTCAATCCTGGCTTGCTGGGCTTACATGGGTTGGCTGTTGCATCGGGATTTGTATATTTTAATGTAGTTTTCTTTTCCATTTATTTGCCCATGGTCAAATATTTCAGGAGTATATATTGTTCTTCTCATATGCTTTACATATTTGTGTAACACAAATATCTCAATAATTAGAACCATTTTTAATTCAATTACATCACCAAATCTAAGAGTAAGTCATTATTTTGTACATATATATGTACCTGTTGTCTGGCATTGGAAGTCATGGCATGGGTTTAACCTGACTGGTGACATATTATTGCTGATGAGACCACACTTCTTGCTCTGGTAAAGTGCAATCCTTTAAAAATAACAATAGTGTTGTTCTTGGGGAATGGAGAATGAAACCAAAAGGGACAAATAAAGGCATCTATCCAACAGATACAAAAAAATTTTTCCTCATGTAGAAAAGATTTCATGTAGGATTCAAAATATTCAGGAATATTAATGTTTATCTCATCAATATGTGATATAGATATTTTAGACAAAATCAAACAAATATGTAAATATTTCTGTATTTCCTACAAGAAATTTAAGTACATTTATATGATGAACGATTGCCTGATCCTGCTGTAAATTGCAAGAACAAAGTATGTGAAATGAAAGGCTAGGTATAACAAAATAACATTATTTATATGGGATGTAATAATATAAGATAGTTAAAATTTAAAGTGGAGCCAATAATTTTGATTGACTCCAATATTCTCCCATCCTGATTCATTTTTCATGACAAAATATCAATGTCAGCAATGGATACAACATTCACACTGGAAAAAAACAAAACAAAACAAAACACCCAATTAAACTTTGGCCCAAAACTCAGGTTATATCAAATGGGCCTGGTAGGTATTTGGAGATATTCCATTCAAGAGTTCCTGGTACACATTCTCTCAATGGCAAAACAGACCATCATCCAGGACAGATAACATATTGGAATCAAATGAAATCTCTCATAGCACCCATAGCTAACAGACTTTCATATGAAAGGAGCATTAACAGCTCATGGCCAGAAAATGGAAATCACCATTCCTCTCCCTTTCCTGAAGAATAAAGCATAAATAACATAGCATACCTGCAACCCGAGAGTGAAATTGAATTAAAACCCACACAGTAGTCTTGTTTAAAAATTTGCACCTCACCTCCAAAACTCTGGATCCCTATCACACAAAGGTGTGAACCTCCTTCTCTCTCAGTGCCTCCCAGGGAAAGTCAACTAAGATGAATGATGTTCTGCACTACATTTTATGATCTATGCTCATCACTCAGGGAATTCCTTCCAGATACCTATTAATGGTAAAGGTAAAATTTATCTATCTGATATAATTTGGCACAGAGCTCATAACCAGATGAAAGAGTTTTAGCTTTGAAGCACACTAGATTGATAACAGATGTGGATAAACAAAAATGGCATACCATCAGTGCTGTGATATTACTGGTCAGAAAACTAAAACTTACTAGAAACTATGATGTGAATCTACTCATGAATATCTATGTACCTTACGCAAGTTCAATCCACATGTGTAAACTCTACTCTGCAGCCTTTAATATAGTTAAATGTTTAATTTTAACTTACAATGTAGGAGAGCAAGAATCTTCTAATTCTTCTATTTCTATATATTTCTGAGTTGCACTGTCTAATAAAAGTCATTATGTCACAATATGCATTCTCCTATACATTCCCCACACAGAGACAAGGGAATGCTCAGTATAAACTCAAAGAGATTTGTGCACTTACGCAGTGACACCTGGGAAACCACGTGAATCCCTAGTAGGAATTCAGTATGAACACATTTCCAGATTCAGATTTCACCACTGTAACTTTTGTATTATTTAGGTCAAGAATATATGTTGAAAGTTTATCCTGACTAACAGAGCCTGAGGATGTCAAGGTAGAAATAAATTCCTGTTCTGTTGGGGAAAATCCTTTAGAATTAACCTATACTACCAGAATAAGGAGAGAAGGACCAGGCAACCCACTCACAAAATTAATAGGCCATTGAAAACCCTATGAATAGCAGAGAAACACTGACAACAGTATTGTGTGTGTAGTGTTGTTATGAGTCAGACCCTGACTAGACAGCACCTAGCAACAACCACCAGAATAAGAAAAGGAAAAAGGTCATTTGAGAGGAATTCATTAGGCAACAACACAAGACATAGAGAAGTGAAGAGTTTCAGGTTCTAAATGGAGAGAATTCAAGAGTAAAACCAGACAGGGTCACTCACCCACGATGAACTTCCCAAAAAACCAGCCATTTCTTCCTTTACTTTCTGGTTCCTTGAGTTTCCCTCTCAGGCAAGTTCACCTTAGAAAATCACAGCTTTCTTTTAAAAATCTTCCCTGAAGTCATCAGTAAACTCCTTTCACCTGCTACAGCCACACCCACAGCCAAAAATACTTCAGGGTATAGAAAGGGCCTCACTGCCCTCCCAGACACAGTAGAGGTTCAGGAAAATGAATACTAATACAGACAAAAAGCCAGTTTCTGTTTATTGCCCTCAGGTGCCTCCAGTGTTTGCAAAATTAAGAATATCTGTAACAAGAATGGAAAAGTGGATTGTGGGGAATGATTCCCTGGGTGTGAGAGTCATTGCTCTACCTCAAAAGAACACCAGTGGCTGAATTTCATTTGAAGTTTGTGCATAGGAAGCCCATTTTTGTATTGAATTTCTCACATTAAGAATCGAAGAAATTTTTTCTATTTTTCAAATAGATTAAGACGGTCATTGTCAACATTGAAATTATCAAGGAAAGGATTCACTTTTCCTGTTCGTCCTCAGAAATCCCCTAAATTAATGCATAAAACTTCTGTCATAGGTCTTGAGTATAATTTCAGTGACACAATTAGCAAATGCTGGAGAATCATGGACCGTGGCCAGAGGCAGATTTTGTAACATTTTGTGACCTTGTGTAAAATTAAAAGGTACTGGGATATCACTGTTTGTTGTAGCACTTGCCAAGCATGCATGGTGTCCCTGGTTCAGCACCCTCAATACTGCAAAAAGAGAAAGAGAGAAAGAAATAGAGGAAGAAAAATATTAGTACTAACTTACTCAAAACTTTTTTGTTTATCACATATGTCTTTGTTTCTTTTGATTTTTGCTTTATAATACATTATGCAAGCCTGCAGCCTAGCTCTGGGGATCCTCTGAGATCTCAGAAGCTAAGCAGGGTTGGCCTGGTTAGTACTTGGATGGGAGACCACATGGGAACACCAGGTGCTGCAGGCTTGGGAGATGGACCTGGCAACCCACTCCCATCCCAATAATAAATCCAACATTGGAAACCCTATGAACAGCAGAAAAGCACTGACAATAGTGTTTCATCTATTGTACACAGGGTTACTATGAGTGGGATACTGACTCGCTGGCACCTAACAAAAACAACATACATTATGGAAACAACACAAGTTTGTCCCCATTTTGGTAATGGTAACATGACCTTCTTACTTACAAACATTTTCCTATATTCAAGAGACTTTAGGCCACCCACTTTCAATTCCTCTTTTAAAATGTAAGACAAATACTGTAGAATTAATGTATGGGATCTTAAGGAACTGATCAGGTAAGAAATAACCAAAGTATAAACATGACTTAATTAAAACATCTCACTCTACCTCAAGCATATATATATATATATATATATATATATATATATATATACATATATATATGTATTTATATACATATACATACATATACATATATATACATATATATGTGTGTATATATATATATATATATATATACATATATCATGTTAATCAATGTAAATATATGAATCGACAAATCACCCTGAAACATTTCCATACCCTTCCTCTGGGTATCCTCATATCTGTGAAATTTGCTCTTTAAAATCAAGGATAAGGAAATAGTGAATTGGGAATTGTGAGCCATACATATAACATTTGACATTTGTAACGTACCTCACATTATACTGTGAAAACTAATTGAGATGATATTTGGCATATCCAGCAGAGTGCACCATGAAAATCTTGTGATCATACAGGACATACTCAAAAACATTGCCTTAATAGATGTATACATGCTCTTTTAAGAAAGGTGACTTTATCAAATATCATTTCTTTGAATATTGTGAATTTCATTCTTTATTCTTTTGTGGTACTTGGTGGTTGAACCCAATATGTCTTGCATAATTTGCAAGTGGATTTCAAAGGGTTTCACATCAAGCCCATATTTTTTTTTTAATTTTGAGCCAGGGTCTAATTTAATAGGCTGATTCTAGGCTTGAACTTGTGATCCTCCTGTCTTCACATCCCCTCCAGTTCTTGGCAATATGTTGTTTTTCTTGTTAGGTGCCATCGACTCGGTATCCAGAGTCATAGTGACCCTATGTACAACAGGCGAAGCACTATTGTCAGTCCTTTTCTGCTATTCATAGAGTTTTCAATAGCAGATTGATTTTTGTGAGTGGGTTGCTGGGTCTATCTCCCAAGCCTACAGCACCTGGTGCTCCCAGGTTGTTTCCCATCCACGTACTAACTAGGGCTGACCCTGCTTAGTTTCTGAGATCTGAAAGGATCTGCTGCCACAGTGCTACAGCTGCAGACAATATAGGTGTCTTCAATGTACCTCCTGTCCATTATTTTTTTCTAATTAAATGATCCAGTTAAATTTAAGTGTAGACAAGGGGTCAGTCTTGCTGGCTTCAGGCTACACTGACGACTTTTGAGATCTGCCTTCACTTCCAACATATGCAAGAAGGTCCCCTCAGCCTGCATTAGTTATGGTCTCCTCTGCACAAATCATGTGCTCTTAGCTAAAGTAGAGATTCCTGATCCTTCTGGCAGGGCAGGCACTTAAAGGGAGGAAGGAGAAACTCCCATTTTGACTTATTACAGGATTTCATTTTTTATAAACCTCAGCTGGGATAAAGGATATGGGGGTGAAATCTGTCCTGAGTTTTTAAGTCTTTTTGATTGTGGATGTGGATGAGGCAGGTAAAGGGGTTTTAATAATGCGTCTAAAGGCAGATTCTCCAGAGGAAGATGTGACTTGTTACGTTCACCTTGCCTCAGACTGAAACCTAAAGAGAAAAAAGAAGAGGTGGCTGATACTCAGGAAAGTTCATCCCAGGTCAGTGCTCATGTCCAATTTTCCTCCTGAATGCTGTATATTTACAACCTGAAACCATTCACTTCTCTAATTCTGCTGTTGTCCCTAATGAGTTCCTTTCAAATGACTTTTGTCTTTTACTTGATCTAATAATGAAAGTTAAAAATAAATGTTTCTCCCCCACACAGGAGACCATTCTTTGTATGTTGACTTCCCTAGCTTCATTTAGTCAGAACTTAGTCAGAACTAAGTATGAAGAGGGGCTGGGGTTTAACTGAGTTGGTAGAGCGCTGCTGTGCAGTCTCTGAGGTCCCAAGTTCGATTCCCAGCACCACAAAAATGGGAGAAGGAGGTTGCAACCCACACCCGAGGCAATCCCGAAACACTCAGCCATTGAAAACCCTATGAGTGTCGTTATGAGTTGGAGATGACTTGAAGGCACCTAACAGCAACAACAACAACAACAAGTATCAAGAAAAATTCTTGACCATAATACTGAAAATGTTGTGATTATGACACATGAACCTGGAAGATGTTGACACCCAATTCCTACTGGGGATTGATTTGGGTCCTTGAATATGTCTGATTCA
>VMDO01042046.1:0-10795 GCA_007922755.1 Pedetes capensis | reverse complement strand
ACTATAATAGGGTATTCAAACTCTATCCTTATTGAACAACAGCCTCTACTCTTTTTCTCTAACTGGAACCAAGGTCTGTAGATAAGCACCTCCCCATGCTGTGTATCCACTCTTTTCTCCAGCTGGGATCCAAGGTCGGCCTTTGGACAGATAAGCACCTCCATGTTAAATTGTCAAGGAGGCTTTTGTGCTGTGGGAAGAGGCCTGTGTATTCTTTTGATTGTTCTGTACTTTCTTTGTAAACCTTCGCTATCATAGGTGGGGCCACTTCGGTCCAAGTAGGGGCTAACAACTCAGCCTGCTGCAGCTGAAGCATAAATTACTTAACACTTGAGTTCCAGGGTGGAAATTGCTGATCAGCTTTAGCTAGAATATTGTCCACGTAACCCTTACAATTGGTGGTCATTACTTCTAATTCATTCATAAATTCCCCCTGTCATGCCGTTCTTTCAGCATTTGTTTCATTAGAGTTTAATACAATATTAGTTATGAGTATTAGTCCTAAACATGAATTATGTTCATGTTTATGTAATTATGTTCATAATAATTAGAAGCAGTAATCCTACTTCTAGAAAGCAGAAAGCACATTTTCCTTTTCCCCATCCCCATCCATTTCTTGGAAGATGAGTTCCTTGAACCCCTTTTCACCATATCCAGACCTTGTCAGACAATATGGTTAGAAATGGCTGTGGCACATGAGCATGCATACCCTAGATTCACCAGGGGTGGTCCAATATCATCTCACTCACTGCAGCATGTGATCAGCTAAGGAATGCAAAGGGGACTGGGGCCCACATGCAGAGCGCACCCATAGTACTGCAGGAAGAGTGGCAGTGTATTTTCTTCCAGGGCAGCTTCACTCAAGAGTGCCACAGGGTCAGGCAGACCTCAGACCTACATTGAAATCTGACTTGCACAGCCATCTGCTCCCACCATAGGGCTGTGTTCTGTGAACTGGGATCTCATCACCCAAGCTCCATGGGGAAGGCAAAATTCTCAGAATGTCAGCACAGGTCACATTGCCTCTAATGTGCTAATGCAGCACTATCAGAGCACCCCCTGGGGTGGATCCCTGAGAGCACCATGTAATCCACTTTGGCCAAAGAGACTGCATGACTTTTTGGCATCTTTCCCCTCTGAAGAGAAGCTGTGCAGAGATCCTTACCCCTAAGCCTGCCTGCTTTCAACAGGAGAGTGGATAGGGAATATCCCTCTCCCTGAAGCAGAGCTGAGAAATATCAAACTAAAGTAAGCCTCATCACTGAAGGACATTTCCACAAGAAAAAAATGAAGACAGATCTATAGACACAGGTGCCAGTAGGGTTGAAGGTGGATGACCCTGCATGGCTTCTCCTAACAGCAGATGATAATAAGAGTCAGCAAAACACTGGGCAAGGACAGCCACCTGAGGGAAGTAAGGTGGGCCCTTCTCAGAAGGTTCATAACTGCTGCAGACAGTAGGAAAGCCACTCTAGCCCAAGCTCTCTAGTATCTTACTTCCTTATTCATTTTACTGTTCATCTGATACCTCTGGTGAGGGGGTACAGGTTTGATTTTATATTGTTGTTGCTATTTTTGTTGATGTGTTTGTGTGTGTGTGTGTGTGTGTGTGTGTGTGTGTGTGTGTGTGTTCACATGCACACAGGCTGATATTATGGATAATGCTACTTTCTTTCTGTTCTCCCTACATCTATGAGTATATAGGTTGTGTCATGTCATCCTTATATGTCTAGATATGTTTCTTCCTTTTTGTTCTTTCTCTCCATGTCTTGTTAGTCCTGTTAAGATTTATTTGCCTCAAAGGGTCATCAAGATGTTTTTCAGGCAATCATGTGATTTTTTGTTATATTTTATTCTGCTATGATATTTTTTCTGTGATGATGGTGTTTTCCTTCTGGTCCTTGTAAGTGTGCTTTGCTGTATATGGTCGCTGAATTTTCTCTCTTTATTCTTTCCTCTTAGTTACTCTCTTTTTTCTTAATACTTTTTAGGATTAATATTGTCTATAATTACATAAATTTTTAGTTTATTATTTTATATTTTAATTTGTATTAGTCTCTGTTCTCTCTCTCTTTTTTTTCCCTCTCCTTCCCCATATCCTCTGTCTCCTCATCCCCCAGTAGAGAAACAGAGTCTGTTACCTCACTAGCTCCAAGCCCCATTATAATAGTGAATTGGAGAGTGGAAAACTGAGGAGTGGAGAGTCCAGGGTTCTGAGAAGTGTCATGAGCTGATGGTTCCCTGAACGTAGGAGAACTGGTCAAAAACTAGTCTCCTCTTGAGTCAAGCAGGGCTGGTGACCAAGAGTAAGAGCACCACAGACTAGAAATTGAAGACTCATGGTGTAGGTAGCAGACCAATTAGAGACTGGGAATGCAGGGGTTAGAAGAAATCTGAATACAGCACTGAATACAGAGCCTGCAGCAGATCCTTGTCTAGGGATCTGAAGCTGCAAAATATGGGTTGGGGAAGTGAGAATAAAGAGCCAGAGATTCATCATCACCCAATTCAATCAGAGAGAGAAGCTCTTCACACTTGGAGGAGGTGAACACTAATTCCCAGACCAAGCAACAGGCAAGCTGCAGCAAAGGATTATAAGAAACAAGAATGGATACACTGGGTGTGAAGACCCACAGACCAAAACCCCTAACAGACAGCACCAAAACAATCCCAATTTCTAGAGGTGTCTGGACCAGAATTCAGAGTTCTGGTTATTACTCTATTAAGAGAAATCAAAACTAACATGGCCAGCACCCTCAAAATCCTTGAAAAGCAGGTACCTCATGTGCAGTCTGTACTCTCCTCACAGCTAGAAATGATCAGGAAAAAACAAGCAACAATTCTTGACATGCAAGGAAGCTAAATGAATGAACTCTGCAGAATAATCCTCTTCATCAAGATTGGATGAGGCTGAGCTATGAATTTCAACTCGGTCCAACTGGAAAAAATTATGAAATAATATAAAAAAGATTTCCAAGAAGCCTCAGATAGAATGGAAAAATGAAACTTAAGGATTCAGTTATCCCTAAAGGAGAAGAAAGGTCCACCAAAGGATTAGGAAAAGTATTTTATGACATCCCCACAGAAAAATTATCAGAAATAATCCAGGATCTGAATACATACACAACTGAATCATTCAGGACCCTACCCAGAGTAGACCAAAACAGATCCTCCTGATGCAATATTATAATATGAATGCTTATGTTGGACACCAGAAAAGCAATTTTGAGAGCAGCCAGGGAAAAACCCTAACTAATGTTTAAAGGAAAACTCATTAAAATAACTGCAGACTTCTCCACATCAACACTGAAAGCTAGAAAGGCTTGGACACAGATAATTCACATTCTAAAAAAGAAAAACTTCCTACCAAGAATACAATACCTGGCAAAGTTATCTTTGAAAATAGATGAGGAGTATAAGACATTCCATAATATTGGTATCAATATTCAAATGATTTGCAACAACCAAACTAGCTTGATGGAGGATGCTCAGCCAGTTACCACATCCAGGTGACATTATACTACCTTACATAGAAGATCAAAGAATTGAACATTTAACATGAATGGAAACCAAGAAAAAATAAAGCAACCATGAATCAAAAACTAGCAACATGTAATGACGAATACATAACATAGACACTTCTCAATAATTACTGTTAATGTAAATTGTCTTAACTCACCAATTGAGAGACAGAGACTGCCTAATTGGATGAAAAACATAAATCCTCAATATGTGCCATTCAAGAGACTCATCTAAACCCAAAGACTGCAACAGATTGAGAATTAAGGGCTGGAAAACAATATATCATAGAGGGGAAAAACAAAAAAAAGCAGGAGTTGCAATTCTAATATAGGATAGATTAACTTTCAATCAAAAATTAATTAGAAGAGCTAGAGAAGGACACTACATATTACTAAAAGGAACAATCAACCAGGAATCAATTAAGCTACTAAATATATATTCTCCAAATACTGGAACACCTAGCTTTCTAAAATAAACTTTATGACACAAAAAGAGCTTTAATGGAATACACACAATAATTATGGGGGACTTCAATACACCACTTATGTCCAGACACAGGTCACCAAAGCAGAAAATTAGCAGAGAAAATATGAGTCTAATCTCCACCTTAAAGAAATTATATCTCAAAGATATATACAGAATATTTCATTGTATGATGAGGGATACACATTATTATGAGCTTGACATGGAACATTTTCCAAGATAGACTATATGCCAATCCATAAGGATTCCCTCAATAACTACAAAAAAGTAGAAATTATCCCCTATGCCTTATCAGACCACAAAGGAATAAAATTGAAACTCAAAAGCAAAAATAACTCCAGGAATTGTACAAACGCATGGAAACTAAGTAATACACTCCTGAATAACCAATGGATTGTTGAAGAAATCAAAATGGAAATTTAAAAATTCCTGCAATGAAATGACGATGAAAACACATCCCACCAAAACATATGGGACACAGAAAGGCAGTTTTAAGAGGGAAGTTTATAGCATTAAGTGACTTCATCAATAAGGTAGAGAAGAGCCAAATAAATGACCTAATGACATACCTCAAGATGCTAGAAAGTCAACAACAAATCAATCCTCAAGCAATACCCAGAAAGAAATTGCCAAGATAAAGGCAGAAGTATCTCGGTTAGAATCTAAAAAGATAATTCAAAGAATTAACAAGACTAAGAGCTGGTTATTTGAAAAGATTAATAAAATAGACACTACCCTAGACAATCTCATCAAAAAGAAAAAGGAAAAAGCCAACATACTAAAAATTAGAAATGAAAAAGGGATCATAACTACCTACTTCAATGAAATAGAGAAAATTGTCAGGGAATACTTTGAGAAATTATATTCCCCAAAATACAAAAACACAGAAGAAATGGATAAATTTATTAACACATATGATTTACCAAAACTGACCCCAGAGGTCATAAGTGACTTAAACACCCCCATTATATATGCTGAATAGAAAAGGTAGTAAAATGTCTCCCAACAAAAAGAGCCCAGGACCTGATGGGTTCACAGCAAAATTTTGCCAAGCTTTCAAAGAAGATATAATACCTATCTCCCTCAAATTATTTCAAAAAGTAGAAAAGGAGAGAGCACTCCCAAACTCATTCTATGATGCTACCATCACCTTGATACCTAAACCAATAAAGGATACATCTAAGATAGAGAATTATAGATCCATTTACCTTATGAACATAGGTGCAAAAATCCTTAGCAAAATCGTGGCAAGCTGAATTCAGCAATATATTAAAAAGATTCTTCACCATGACCAAGTGGCATTTATTCCACAGATGAAAGTCTGGTTCAACATACAAAAGTCAATTAATGTAATTCAACATATCAAGAGACTTGCAAACAAAAATCACATGGTCATCTCAGTTGATGCTGAAAGGCCTTTGACAAAGTGCAACACCTTTTCATGATAAAAACCGTCGAGAAGATAGGCATAATAAGAAAATACTTTTACATCATAAAAAGCATCTATGACAGACCTACAGCAAACATTATATTAAATGGTGAAAAATCAAAAGCATTTCCACTAAGGTTTGGAATAAGACAAGGATGCTCACTCTCCTCTGTTTAACATTGTAATTGAAGTCCTTGCCACAACAATAAGGCTAGAGAAATAAACAAAAACGATACAGATAGTCAATGAAGAGATCAAACTATCCTTATTTGTGGATGACATGACACTTTACTTAAATGACCCCAAAACCTCCTCTAGAAAACTTTTAGACTTAACCAACTTCTCTAACAATGTGACAGGATAAAAATTAACACTCAAAAATCAGTATCCTTCCTGTACACCTGTAAGCAGGAAGAGAAAGAAATTAAAGATACAATTCCTTTCATGATAGCACATCAGAAAACTAAATATTTTGAAATCTATCTAACCAAAGGCCCTGCAGAACTCTACAAGAAAATTTCAAAACATTAAAGAAAAAAATTGCAGAGGATAATAAAAAGTGTAAGGACCTTCCTTGCTCCTGGGTCAGGAGAATCAATATTGTAAAAATGGCTATCCTACCAAAAGCAATCTATAGATTTAATGGAATCTCCATTAAAATGCCAATGACAGACTTTACAGAAATAGAAAATTTATCCAAAAATTCATGTGGAAACACAAAAGACCATGAATAGCCAAAACTCTTCTAAGCTGCAAAACTAGTGCAGGTGGTATCACAATCCCTCACTTTAATCTATACTACAAGGCTGTAGTAGTAAAAAAGCTTGGTACTGGCACAAAAATAGGCCTGAAGACCAGTGGAACAGAGTAGAGGACTCAGAGGTACGTCAATGCATCAATAGCCACCTGATTTTCAAAAAAGGAGCAAATTGGGAAAAGATAACCTTGGAAATAAGGTGCTGGGAGACATGGATATCCCTTGCAGCAAAATGAAAACCAATCCACACCTCTTAATATGCATGAGGGTTAACTCAAAATGGATAGAAGACCTCAACATAAAACCAGAAACTTTAAAATTTCTAGAAAAAAAGGCAATATGCTGCAACATGTAGGCATAGAAAAGCATTTCATTAGTAGGACTCCAATCGCTCAAGGAAATCCCAACAAGAATAGATAAATGGGATTTCATGAAATAAAAATGCTTCTGTACAGCAAAGGAAACAATCAAGAGAGTCATGATAGTCCCCATGGAATGGGAAAAGTAATCTTCTCATCCTATAATCAGACACAGTACTAATTTCCAGAATTTATAAAGAACTCAAAAAATAACCCACTACACAAATGGGCAAAGGAACTGAACAGACAGTTCTCAAATAAAAAGGCTAATAAAGCCATGAAACACATGAAAAAATGCTCAATATCCCTAGCCACTAGGGAAATGCAAATCAAAACAACTCTGATATTCCACCTTACTCCAGTAAGAATGGCCTAAATCTATAAAACAAATAACAACAAATGCTGGTGTGGCTGTGGAGAAAATGGAACCCTCTTACACTGCTGGTGGAGCTGTAAATTGGTCTGACCACTTTGGAAATCAATATGGAAATACCTCAGGATCTAAAAATAGATCTTCCATATGACCCAGCTATACCACTATTTGGAATATACCCAAAGGGCGATGAGTCATCATACCACACAGACACCTAAATTTCCATGTTCAATGCAGCACTTTTCACAATAGCAAGGATATGGAATCAACAAAAGTGCCCATCAACAGAAGAATGGATTAAAAAATTATGGCACATATACACAATGGAATACTACTCAGCAATCAAAAACAATGAAAAATGTCATTTGCAGCAAAATGGATGACATTGGAGGAAACTATCTTAAGTATGCCTGCAGCCGTAGCTCTGTGGCATCTGATCCCGTCAGATCTCGGAAGCTAAGCAGGGTCCGGCCTGGTTAGTACTTGGATGGGAGACCACCTGGGAACACCAGAAGCTGTAGGCTTGGGAGAAGGACCTGGCAAACCCCTCCCAAAAATCAATCTGCCATTGAAAACCCAATGAACAACAGAGAAGCACTGACAATAGTGTTTCCCCTGTTGTACAGAGGGTCGCTATGAGTCCGATACCGACTCGACGGCACCTAACAACAACAACAACATCTTAAGTGTATGAAAACAAGCCCAAAAAGAGAAATACTACATGTTCTCACTCATAGTGGGAGCTGAATCAAACTTAAAAGAAGGGAAAATCCTACATATAAATTGGAACATAATAAAAAACTCACGTAAACTTAGTGGGGAAGGGACAATTTAAGGAGTAGAAAGGAGGGAAGGATCTAGCAAAAGGAACTGATGATGGGACAAGATGGGAAAGGGAGGAGGCCCAATAAGGAATGAGGAATGAGAGAGAGGTCAATCTCAAAGTAATCGGCTTAACTTTAATGGGTCAGGAAATAATACCAAAAATACTAATAATACCAAAGGATGGCAATAATGCAAATGGACTAGATTACTCATATAATACTGCTGAGAATGTAAAAAGGTAGATCACTATCGAAAAAAGTTTAAACTTAAATCAAAATCAGGATGCATGTGTACAAATAGATATTCCCACAAAAAGACACACAAGTAGAAAGGAGGCCATTGGTGGAGGGGTGGGAGATGGAGGAGGGCACAAGAGATGGTAGGGGGAAGTTATGTGAGCAATGTACAATGAAACTCATATATGGAAATGTCACAATGAAATGCATGCCAGAATGAAACACATTAAGTTGTACACCAAAATTTTCCAATAAAAATAAAATAAAATACAAAATTTTATATAATTTTACCTAAAATTCATAGTTAATTGTAACATATGGTATATTTCAAAATTGCTGAAAGGCTAGAATTTGAGCAATTTTTTAACATATAAATGGTAATTTGGTGAAGTGGTGATATATTAATTCACTTGAGTCCTGAGTCAAAGTGTCCATTGCACATATGAGAAGGATAAGGAGTTTAGAAGTCCATGAGCTGCTTTTTTCAGGGTCAGGAAGGACAGCCTAACAGAATAAAGAAACAAAAGCCTATGAGATACATGGGGACAAGAAGAAACGAGGAAGGGAATAAAAGGCATGAGCCTTGCTTGGTACACAGAATTCGGAAAGTGTGTTGGCCGTACCATGAGGGATGTTAAACTTAGGAGGACAGCTGATAACTGGCAATGAAGGGACCTCAAACTAAGATAATAGGGATTCAATACTAAAGAGCAGGCATCTAGTTTGAGATCTCACAGAGGAATATTATGGTCAACTGATTCATGCATTTATAACATATTTAAACATGCATATTATAACATATTTAAAATATTCTTATTGGAATTGGAAATAAGTATAGGAAGTTTCCAGGATAGAAGGTTTTCTTTTTTTCTTTTTCCTATGGTCAACAAGGGTGAGGTAAATTGGTATCCATGCCCAATAATACATACAAGGAAATGGGCATACAAAGGTGGGAAAAAAGCACTGTGTGTAGTGGCACATACCTGTAATCCCAGTGATTTAGGAGGCAGAAGCAGGATTGCAAGTTCAGGACCAGAGGCAGTCTGAATAATTTAGTGAGACCCTGTCTTAAAAAGTAAACAAATGGGCTGGGGGTGCAGCTCAGTGGTATAGCACTTGTAAAGCATGCAAGCATGAAGTCCTGGGTTCAATCCCAAGTACCACCAAGAAAAAGGTGAGAAAAGGAGGGAGAAATGCTAGTAAATATATATTACCGAAAGGAAATGGTTTGACAAGTTTGACAGAAAAGGTTTCCTATGTCCTGAGTTACAAAAAAAGATGCAAAGTGATATATCCATTCCTTATCCCTTTGTAGTCTCCATTTTCTACCAGGAATCCCTATCTACAAACACAAACTTCAAATATACACAATCCACCATAGCAGTGGGGATGTATTCAAGACTTAGAAGTAGATGTGATGGGTCAAAGTTATCCACAGACCATACAACAACTGGGAAGCAGCAGTGAAGAAATCAAAAGACACATTACATTGTGAAAAGTACATGATAGACAGGTGTGTTTGTTGACCTGAACCTTTTCCTAATATTTGAACTATACTCATATTCTTTCATGTTATCTTTAGTGTTAAAAGTTCAATATTAAGCAAAATAGACCCATTGATAATTTGTAGACTTTTGCATTTGTTTCTTAAAGCTGATTGATATTCTCCTAATGTCATGAAGTTAAGTAATACATTGCTTAGTGAGAACTGCAATGCCTTAGGAAGTCCTCCTCTGGTGTATCAAAATACTCTGTGAGACTATCAGATTATTATCCATCTACTTATATACCACTTATATTATTTTGAAGTTATTAATATTTTTGTTAGAACAAAATAATATAAACATTTTCTAGAAAAAAAATTAATCTTCAAATTGAGATTAGAGGTAAGTGAAAGTACAAGTCTGATAGGGTACTTAAAATCCATGGGCTTTGGGCACAGTGCCTACTTGAAACTCCTGGTTTATTACTTCACCGTTAGAATGACCTAGAGGAGGTTAACTTCTCAAAGTTTCAGCTCCTCCTTCCCTAAAATGGATTTCATAATACTCGTTCATAAGCTTCTTTTGATGATTGGTTACTGCCATGCATGTAGCACACTTAACAGAGTGCCTGGCATCTACTAAGAAATGTTATAGATTATTTTTATTTCAATTGCAATTACTTATTAAAGAGAAACTATTGTGTATTGGTTGAATTTTAAAAGTTTTTGTATTTGTTTATTGAAAAGAGAACTCTGCAAGTGTTGCATTCACTTCCTAGATGTTTTGTTTTGTTTTGTTTTTCTGTATTGGGATTGAACCCAGGGCTTTGTGCTTGCATGCTCTGCAAGTGCTGGACCACTGAATTGCACCCTCAGTCCATTTTTTTACTTTTTGAGTCAGGCTCTCCTTAAGTTACACGACTGCCTCTGGTCTCGAACTTTCGATCCTCCCACCTCTGCCTCCTGAGCTACTGGGATGACAGGTGTGCGACACTGCGCCCAGCCTAGATGTCTTTTAGAGTTAGGAATTACATGATAGTTGTGGAAAGGTGATCTTTCTCATAAAGATTTTTATTGCACATGTGGAATTCATTAAGTGTTAAAGTCACTATCTGTTGAGCTGAATCAAGAGGGTGACAGTTATGTTTATCTCCTGCAGAAATAAACATATGAATAAATGTACTAAGATAGACATTACCTGTCATTTTCATCTCTAAGGGCATTCCAACAAACAATATATTACGTCTATACATTTTAGTCTTTACATGAGAAATTACATTTATTTTCTAGAATATACTCAGGCATGTCTATTGGGAAAACATAATAAT
>VMDO01042045.1:0-10795 GCA_007922755.1 Pedetes capensis | reverse complement strand
AAGACGAAGGTGCGTCTGACTCATGCCATGGTATTTTCAGTGGCATCATATGGTTGTGAAAGCTGGACATTGAACAAGAGAGACAGAAAAAGAATTGATGCTTTTGAATTGTGGTGCTGGAGACGTCTGTTGAATATACCATGGACTGCCAAAAGAACCAACAGATCTGTCCTAGAAGAAGTACAACCAGAGTGCTCCTTGGAAGCAAGAATGGCCAAACTGCATCTTACATATTTCGGACATGTAGACAGGAGAGAACAATCCCTGGAGAAGGACATCATGTTTGGAAGAGTGGCAGGTCAACGCCAAAGAGGAAAACCCTCCACCAGATGGATTGACACAGTGTCTGCAACAATGGGCTTAAACATAAATAAGATTGTTTGCCTGGCACAGAATCGGCAAGTGTTTCCATCTGCTGTACATAGGGTCGCTATGAGTCAGACTCAACTCGATGGCACCTAACAACAACAACAACATAGACAATATAAATGCAAATGGATGTGGCTGTGTCCCAGTGAAACTGGATTGGGCTCTAGGGTTGTAGTTTGCCAATATCTGGGCCATGTATTCCAAACAGGGCACTAAAATTGCATTGAACATACAGTACAAATTCAATAAATAGTTGTCCTTGTTATTATATTTCTAAAATTCAGAAAAGTAACTACAAAATAGGTTGTTGTTATTGTTAGGTGCCTTCTAGTAGGATCAGACTCATAGGGACCCTATGTACAATAGAACAAAATACTCCTCAGCAGTGGGCCTGCCCAGCACTATGTCAGTGCTTCTCTGCTATTCATAGGGTTTTCAATGGCTGATTGTTTTGAGATTGTTTCAGGATTGGGCTGCCATGTCCTTCTCCCAATTTTTTTGCCTTGCTGGTGATTCAACCCAGGGCCTCAGCGTAAAGCAGCACTCTACAAACCGAGTTAAGCCCCATCCCACAAGCTGGGTAATAACTTAAAATTCCAATGGTTTTTATAAAAATAATTTGACAGGTTTCAGAAATATCAGTAGTTACTTAGATATGACGCTTTCAAAAGTGAAAAGTATTTAGTGTGATGGAAAGATATTCTGATCCATTTTTACATGTTAACTAAAGTATTTAGGTTAACTAAAGTACTTAAAAAGAGGGCAAGAGCACACATATTAATCATCATGCAGCTCAGTGTATTGACATATATGTTTTAATTTTATTTTCTGGGCTTCTCTGTGTTTATTATCTTCTCTACCTACTATATTTTTTATATTTATAAGCAGAAGAAAGTACTAAGTGAATAGAAGTAAGTAGAATTTTAGTCATTTTACAACACATTCCTTATATTGGTGAAGGAAATGCACAGAATAAGTACTGTTCTCACTGAGGCATAGTGCTGTCTACTTCTATTTAGTCTGTTTCTATCTACATATTTTATAAACACCATTGGTATGAGACAAAATAATAATAGTGTGAAGGTGGCCAAGCATGTAAGTCTTGAATAATTTAGGGATATGGTTTAATGGACTGCTGGATACTTTATGACTTCCAGATAATCATTTGGAACTTAGAGGAAAACTTCATAAACAAAGATCTCTATTTTTCTTTTTCTTCACATAAATATAAAACAGTTTTCCTCATTTTATCTATATGAACCATGTTGAATCTTCATCAGTAATTATTATATACACATTACAGAGGGATGTTTGTGATATAAACCCAATAAAACAAATAATCTCCATATTCTATGAAAATTTATAACTTGAGAAAATGCCCATAATAAGTTATTATGCTTAAAAATAGATTTATGTACTATTTGGATTTAGGTTATAATGCAGACAAAACATACAGGTATCAAGCTGAGTTTTTAATTTACATTCCAGAGTTTATTTTTCTAAAGACAGATGCACACATATTATGCATTATATATACACACACATGCACACACTGAAGATAAACAGAACAATGTCGAATATGTATTAAACAAACTCACAAATCACGAGTTTGAAATTTACCTTAATGATAAATAATTCTGTAAAAATATTTTGTACACCAGGGATTACAACATAATCAGAAATTCTGGCAAAATTCGTATTCAAGTCAAATACAACAGGATACCAGGGGAAGTTTTAGAATGATATGAAAATTTCTTATACTGAAAATATTCTATACTTTTTAGCTCTAGGAGCCTGATTAGTTTAAGTTGCTGCAATACTGATCATACAGGCAGGTACTTAAGAAAGCTAAATATCAGTATTTCTATACTCAAAATTCAGTAAGTAGAGGTTAATATAACTTTTTATATTCAAAACTCTGTTGGAGCCTAGGCTAGAGGATATAAGAAAGGGAAACCTGTTTGCCTTTGCAGCCGAGAAAACTTCATTTGGGTAATGGTGTGATTTTCCATCTGAGGTGGTTATGCAGGCATTAGCCAAGGAGACTTATAGGAAAGGACGGGATGTTAAGTTTTACCTCAAGATACATTTACAAGTCCTGTTTGGAATCATTTTCTCTGAGAACAAGCTATGCTATATATTTCAGACCAATTGAAACCATATGTTGACACCTAAAATTTTTTGAGAAATACCACTGGAGTTTGCAAGAAAACATACAAATATAATCAACTCGTTGTGGCATAGGTGCACTTGGACTCACCATAATACTTCACTTGTTTGTGGAGGAGCAATATTAGGGATGTCTTAATGCCATTAGCTTTAACAAACAGTGATCTAGCTGAAACTAATTGATTGAGTTAATATGAAACTCTTCGTCTTATATTTCCAAATTGAAGTGAAAAGATTGAATAATGCTTGCTTCAGTTTTAGCAATAATTATGTTTCCTTGCTGATATTTGGCATATAAGGTTTTCCTGTCAAAAGATGGGGGTCTTGGAACAAGATTTAGGCCAAGATGAAGCTTCCAAGAAAATGCTATTTTGGTCATGTTTAGGCAAGCAACTAGGTGATGAACTACGGAACTCCCAATATATTTTCTCTAGCATTCTGGTCAGTTGTTTTAGCCTACAAATATTGAGAAACAGCCCTCCCAAAGCGATGAATTAAATCTTAACTTACAAATGGGCAGACACCTGACATGAGTTGCCTGTCACGAATTTTAATTTAAAGTGAAATACAGGACAATTCTTACGTGACCTCAGAAACCTATGGACTTAGAGGTACCTATGCTAATAGAATACTGTAGTATATTGTTCATTTGAACAAAAAAAATCATCACGTGGACCCCATACATATATAATTTTTAAAATATTTTTATGGATCAGTAAAAGAACAAGTTTTAAGTCTGATGGTACATGCCTGAAATCCCAGCACTGGGGAGGATGAGACAGGAAGATCACTGGTTTGAGAACAACCTGAGCTACATAGCAAGATCCTGTCTCAAAAAATACAAACAAACAAATTATCAGATAATAAATAAAATAAAATGTCCTTAATGACATCATTGCCGTGTTAGGATTTGGGGATCCTGTCCACATGTTGTTGTTGTTGTTAGGTGCCGTCGAGTCGTGTCCGACTCATAGTGACCTTTATAGGGTTTTCAATGGCTGATTGTTTCGGGATTGCCTTGGGAGTGGATTGCCAGGTCCTTCTCCCATTTTTGCGGTGCTGGTAATTGAACTTTGGACCTCAGAGACTGCAGAGCAGCACTCTACTAACTGAGCTAAATCCCAGCCCTATCCACATGGGAAGCACAAATGAGAAACAAGGTGATGTTAATTTTTTGCTTTAGTTTGAATAGGAAATTTTGTAACAGGATCCTCAGGAACGGAAGGTGGTAGTTACTCATCACAATATCCATCAGATATTGTCATTCTTCACTGTCTTTATTAAGTCTCCCAATCTTCACTCTCTTTACTCAATACTCTGCTTCTCTCTGTGTATCTTTTCATTATTGCTAATTTACTGGATTATTTCAAATGGAAAACAAGGAAATTTTGTTCATGTACTTTTCCAGGGTGTTCTCTCATACACTTTTCTCTGATTTTTATGATTTGAACAACATATTTCTACTTGGAAATCTGGGCCAACTTGCCCATTTACTGATTTTTGGTATTCTTTTAATTATCTCAGATTTTTCCAAGGAATGGGTGTATTTTTATTTTTTATCAGAGTTGTGGTTTTTTATTTTGTTGTTGTTATTATTTGGTATTTTTTGTTTAGGTTTTGGGATAGTTTATGTTTAGGTTCTGTTTTGATATGGTGCTTCTGGTAGGGTATGTATGAGGAACAATGTACTTCACTTCTTTGGTTGGGAGAAGCTCCACCCCGACCCTACACTCACACCACACCCACCACCACCTAGGGACAGTAAAATGTCTCAGTTTCTTCAGTACAAATTCACAAAGGGATTCCAGTTCTTGGAAT
Source organism: Pedetes capensis (assembly GCA_007922755.1). Classification (NCBI taxonomy): domain Eukaryota; kingdom Metazoa; phylum Chordata; class Mammalia; order Rodentia; family Pedetidae; genus Pedetes; species Pedetes capensis. The sequence goes on along the minus strand of VMDO01042045.1, from coordinate 6,439 downwards.
TTTATATACTTTTTTTAATATGCTCATGAGACAGAATGTTTTCCAGTGCACACGTGCGTACGTGCGTACACACACACTGAAATTTGGACTAATTGAAACCACCTTCAGAAACTGAGACTAATGTATATCAAAGAAGTCACTAGGCATCAAATACAACTTATTTACACCTAACTAAAACTCATAAAGAACTTAATCTTATTATATAGATGAGGACATTGAAATTGTAAATATAAAGAAATTGCTCACATTCCCACTACTAGAAGATGAGAAACATGAGTTTTAACATAGATCTGTGTACAGTGAAGGCTGTACTTTTAATTGTATTATATGTTGTTCCTTTTTCATTTCTTATAATCCACAGTAGCTTTTAGGATTTAAAATACAATTTTACTCTTGTAAGTAAATAAAACCAATAAAAGTATAAAATCATAGACAAACATAAAAATAGACAAACAGATTTTAAATTGCTATATTGGAGTTCTTTGTGGAAAGCTGTTTACTTCTTGAACAACTGAAATCAATGGAACAAAATGGTGAAAAATATTTTGAACACATAGAAGACTTTCTTTGAAAGATAGTACCTTTCATGATCAATAATGTATGTTTGTGTATATATTTTAGTGACCTAGATACTGCACAAAGACACTCAGACTTCAATCCTAAAGCTGTAGAGTTATACTCTCTCTAGAAATAGGAAGTCTCTTCATTCATACTGTAACTACTTTTTATCCTTTTCTGGGGATATAGACTCAAAATGTTCATCTGATCCCAAATCATGGTGAATTTTTAATTAATCTTCTATGCCCTTGGAGGTTTGGTACTGGAGCAGCTTTCTAAATGTGAGTGGAATTATTTAACCTTCATCTATTTTCTCCCTTGAGCTTCAAGTTTTACAGTGTTGAAAGAAAGTTATAATCATTACCTTTAATTCTCTTGGAAATCTGGGAGCTCTGGACCCCCAGAACCTGTCAGTCATTTTGATCTTTTTGTCTCTAATCTTCTCGGTTGTTTAACATCATAGCCATTAATGAATTGGTTAGCTTCTTTCAGTCTTGAAATAAACCTAGTCCTAATTTGGTCCTTGTCCCTGATTTCTCTGTTGGTCTGGAAAACTTACTGGTGAGCACCTTCTTTTACTGGAATCCATGTTTATGAGTTCCCTGTGAAAATCAAGGGCAAATTCTCAACTTTGGGGATGTCCACTAAGCTAATTTCCCTATAATGTACACCTCTGTCCTCTCTATTCTAACCCAGAAATATTTGAAATATCTGGGACCCATAATCAATGTGGCAGTAAACTGGAAGACTTTACCCAATCATCCCTAACTCAGGTTTACCCAAAGTGTTGCAGTTTTGTAATTTTGGAACTGAAATAATTTTATCATTGTTTGAGTAGTGGATGAAATTTCCATGAAGTGCCAAGTCATTCATTCTCTAGAGACTGGAAAATACATGGTGCTGAAGAAGAATATTGAATATACTATTGACTGTTAGAAGAATCAACAGACCTGTCCTAGAAGAAGTGCAACCAGAGAGCTCCTTGGAAGCAAGGATGGCCACACTATGTCTTATGTTTTTTGGACATGTTTTCAAGAGGGACCAATCCCAGGTGAAGGACATGATGTTTGGGAGAGAGGCAGGTCAATGAAAAAAAAGTAGACCCTCAACTAGATGGGTTGCAACAATGGGCTTAAACATAAAAAATACCTTGTGCATGGCACAGTAGGGGTGTGTCGTTCTGATGTACATAGGGTTGCTATGAATCAGACCTGACTTGATAGCACCTGACACCAACATCCTGAAATTTGTGATTTACCTTATCAATCCATAGCAAGATGTTGTTGTTGTTGTTGTTAGGTGCCATCGAGTCGGTATCTGACTCATAGCGACCCACATAGGGTTTTAATGGCTAACTGTTTCAGGATTGCCTTGGGAGTGGATTGCCAGGTCCTTTTCCCATTTTTGTGGTGCTGAGAATTGAACTCGGGACCTCAGAGACTGCAGCGCAGCGCTCTACCAACTGAGCTAAATCCCAGCCAATAGCAAGATATGTTCCCTTAATAATTCTTTATTGAATACAAGAACAACAAGAAAACCTTATCTAAGGTAAAATTGCACATGACCTATTTTTTTAAATAGTAAGTTTTTTTATTTACCCAATAAATATTATCATTTTTTAAGATTATTAGTAAAATGGAGCCAGTATTGAATAGTTCTTAAAAGAATAGTTCCCCAAATCAATTAAACATACAATTGAAGTCAGGGCCTCTTAACAAGTTGAACAATGTTAATTAGGCACCCAATTTTCTGATGCTGATTTTCCTCATCTGCAGATCGGAATAAAAATAGCACACAATCCAAAGAGTTATTGTTGCTTTAAAATGAGAAAACACAGCAACATACTTACTACTATGCCTATCATGTTGTAAATGAATTTAGCACATTTTATTTAGTATTACTAAAACTGCTTTTTGTTATGCAAAGTGTGAAATCACAAAAATAACCAGACAACAATCTAAAATCTTCTGCACCCAAATAACTTAATTTGGATAACAAGAGGGGAAGATAACACAAACCAAAAACCAGTGATTGACTTGGATATTCTATCAATAATACCTGAATGGGCTAAAACATTACAATTCAAGATTTCACATAGTTTGTTCTGATAAATACATGTAATATGTGTGCATATAAGTGCATATAGATTGATTAGTATCTTTATCTATCATATGTCTATCAATATTCACCTAGCATCTATCTCTTTCTTTGAGTGAAAATGAGGGATCTTTTTAACCACTTATCCATTGTCACTCCAACTCACTTCTTGGTTAAAATCCTAAACAAAACTTGTGACATTAAAAATGTGATGGGAAATTATGGATCTGAATGTCGAAGCTTCGGAGACTAAACCATCATTTTACATTTCAAATAAGTGGAAAATGGGAACTGGGCTGGTGGCACACCATTGTCTTCCCAGTACTTGTGACGTGGAGGCCAGAGGATCAAGAGTTCAAGGACAGTCTGGGCTCTATAGCAAGACCCTGTCTCACAAAAACAAAAACAAAGCAAAGCAAAGCAAAACAAAACAAAATAACAAAATAAAGCAAAACAAACAAAAAGAAAGAGAGAAATGAAAAAATGGATAACATAACCATTTATCCCTCATTCATTGATGCTTGAAGCTTGTACATCATCTTGTACATCTTATATCATTCTCTCCCCTCTGTAAGCAGATAAACTCTTTGAGCCCCCAGTAATTTCAAGTCCAATATCATAGATTAGCCCATTGCCTCACTTTAAATCATTCAGAATCAAATTCTGAAGTTAACAATTAATGTGTTCTAGAATTTGTAAGCTCTAGGCCTTGCTATCTTGTGACTTGTTTTCTGAGTGGAAGTATCCATATTCAGTAAGGCAAGCTACTGTGCAATACCTTTGAAGAAATTCGTAAAACAGTGGGTTTAATTTGTCTGGGAAATAGAGAGTAAAATGTGGTGCAGGTCCCTGATGGAAAATATGGCTCTCTTATGCACTGTTCCCACTGAATATCTTGGAAAATGGGCAATATTAACATAGCTGTCTGGAGAAGGGCCAGAAAGAAACAGTGGATGTTCTCTTGTAAAAACCCAGAGAGCAGCAAGCAACCCATAAACAGTATGCAGACCGAGTCTGAAAATGGACCGTTTTATGTTCCCTAATGGAAGGATAGCTTATTTATTCGTGGATTTATAGCAACAATGTGATGTCATCAAGTGATTTATGGCAAGAAGCATAGCAAATGTCAATATACAGAGGTAGGTGGAAACATCCTATTCTCACCAAAAAGCTGGTCCCCACTGGAGGTTGTCTTTGCCTTAGGGTGGGGCGGATGTGGGAAAACCCAGGTTGTGTTACTGGAAATGGGATGAAGGAGGTAAGGAATTACTGGAGGCATCTGTCTTGGTAAAGGATTTGAGGAATGTAATATTAATTTATTTAGAACATAGGAATGACAATTACAAACAAGAAACATCTACTTCTTGACTCATCCAGAGAGTAGTGATTGATGAGCCCCAGGAAGGTAGAAATGATACCTACAAAATCCAGGGACACATGTAGCAGATATTCACTTTTAATTAGGAAAAGGACACATACAGTATGAAGTGATCAAACAGATGAATGACATTATTTTATTTTAAAATTTACTTACTGTAAAATTTACTCTTTTTGGTAGACAGCTGTAAGTATTTTATAAAAAATATAAAATTATACTATGGTCACCACAAATGATAAACATAGCACTAACATGATTTCCAAAAAATACCTAGCCCTGCTCCTTTATGATTAACTCCTGTCCCTATTCTCAACCTCTTGCAACCACTTGTCACTTCTCTCTTTCTTCAGTTTTGCTTTGTGCAGAATACCATTTAAATGTAACCACATAGCATGTAACCTGGGAAGACTACATGGTATACCTATGTGAGATTCATCCATGTCTTTGCATGTACCAGTAGTTTCTTTTCTTTTCTTTTTCTTTTTTCTATTACTGAGTAATGAGAATTCCATTATATGGGTACACCACAGTTTGTTTATCCATTTGTGAGTTGAAGGACATTTGACTTCTTTCCAGTTTGTGGTGATGATGAATAAAGCTGGTAACCCCATCCAGGTGCAGGCTTTTGTATGACCTTCATTTTCCAATTCTCTGAGATAAAAGCTTGGAAGAATGATGGCTGACTCATATGGTAAGTATATGTTTAAGTTGATAAGAAACTGCACAATTGTTTTCATAAAGTATCATGTTGTCCTCTCACCTGCAATGCATAAGAGTTAGAATTTCTTTGCCTGCTTCATTGCACTTTGTGTAGTCAGGTGTTTGTGTTTGCCCATTTTGTTTCTTGTTATTCTAATATGAATGCAGTGCTATTTAATTTGGGTAATTTTGCATTTTTATTGACTAAATATATTGAACATCTTTTCAAGTGCTTATTTCCTAACTGTGAAAATTTTCAGGAGTGTCTGCTCAAAAATTTTACTTACTTTTTAATTGGGTGGTTTATTATCAAGCTTATATATATTCTCTATGAGATCTTTATGTATATTCTATATACAAGCATTTGAAGGATACATGATTTACAAATATTTTCTCTTCATCAATAGCCTGGTTTTTATTCACTTTCAGCTATTCAAAGAATGGACATTTTAAGTTTCGATAATACACACTCTACAAATTTTTTTTTCCTTCTTTTAAATCCTAGGTGTCTTTGGTATATAATCAAAAACACTTTCCCTGGCCAAATTTTCCAAAGATTATTTCTGTATATTTTCTTCTGAATATTTTTTACTCTTAGGTTTACATTTAGGCCAATGAACCATTACTAATTTTCCTTAAGGTGTGAGTTACAGAGATGAAGTTCATTTTATTGCACATGATGTCCAGCATCATCTGTTATTATCCCAACATCATTTGCTAAAAGAACTACACTTTTTGAATTAGCTTGGCATTTTTGTAAAAAAGAAAAAAAAAAAAAGTCAAATTTGCATGGGTGCATGGGTTTTCTGTTTCATTGATATATATGTCTGATTTTCAAAAAGATGTTACATTGTCTGGGTTAACATACCTTTATAGAAAGCTTTGAAATAAATAAGACACTATGAGTTCTTCAACTTTGCTCTGTTTCAAATACTTTTGGCTATGCTACTCACTTTGATTTTCATATAAACTTAAAAATAAGATTGAGAAATCCACAGAAATACTATTGTATTTTTAATCTGTACATAATTAAATATAAATATGCACTTGATTCTTTGATAATAATGACCATTGTAATTTATGAATATGGCATATATGCCTGCTTATTTAAGTCTTACTCTTCATTATTTTGTACTTTTCAGCATAGAGAACTTATACATATTTTGTTAGATTTATGTTAATTGAGTCTTTCACTTTTATTGCTATTACAATCATTCTAAGTTTCAATTTCCAAATGTTCCTTCCTGACATACAGAAATATGACTCATTTTTTAGTTTGGCGTGGTGGCACATGCCTGTAATCCCAGCGGCTCATGAGACAGAGGCAGGAGGATTGCAAATTCGATACCAGAGGCAGTCTGCATAACTTAGCGAGACCCTGTCTCAAAAAAAGTAAAAAAAAAAAAAAAATGTGCTGAGGGCACACCTCAGTGGTCCAGCACTTGCAAAGCATGCAGGCACAAGGCCTTGGGTTCAACCCCCAAAACCAAAAAAAAAAAAAAAAAAAAAAAGAAAGAAAGAAAAGAAAGGAAAAAAAAGAAATATGATTCATTTTTGTGTATTGACTATGACTTTGTGGTATTCTTTACATTACTTGTTAATTCAATGGGCCTTTTTTGATGGAATCTTTGGGATTTGTTTTAGAAATAATGATATAGTTGTGAATAGAGAATTGTATTTCTTCTTTTCCATTCTATATTTCTTTCT
>VMDO01042044.1:0-10793 GCA_007922755.1 Pedetes capensis | reverse complement strand
AAGACAAAGGAACTGGGATAGTAAGAACAATTTTTAAAAAGAAGAATCAATTAAAAAGTAGGAATCAGTCTACTTAATTTTAAGATTTATTCTATAGCTATGGTAATCAAGACTGTGTCATATTAACCGAGGAATCGACACATAGATCAATGGAACCTAGAAACAGACCGGAAATACACCACACTGATATATGACAAAGTTGCAAACATAATTCAACAATGGACATCCAAAGGTGTGCATGTGTCCATACACACTCATAAAATTGTAAACCTAAGTCTTATACATATATGAAAATTAACTCAAAGTGATCACAGACTAAAATATGAAATGTAAAACTATAAATCTTTTAGAAAAAAAAAGTGAGACAATCCTTTGAGACATATGGTTAAGCAAAGAGTTCTTAAATTTGGCACCAAGAGTATAATCCTTAAGAGGAGAAATTGATAAACTGGACTTCATAAAAGTTTAAAACTTTTACTCTGTAAAAGATCCTGCTAAGATGAAATGGCAAGCTAGACACTTGGAAAAATATTTGTGAACCACATATCTGATAGAGAACTAGTATCTAGAATATATAAAGAACTCTCAAATTTTAACAGTAAAAAAGAAAATTCAATTAGAAAAAAGACAAAGGATAGGAAGTAACATTTCATTGAAAAGGTTAAACAGATGGCAAATAAGCCCATGAAAAGATATTTCAACATCATTAGTCATTTGGTAAATAAAAATTCAAACCATAATGAGCTATCACTGCCACCCGTGGGATTGGCTAAAATGGAAAACAGTGACAAAGCAAATAAATGCTAGTGAAGACATGGAGAAACTCGATCTGGTGGAAACATAAAACAGAATTCTGGCAGAGAGTTTATCAGTTTCTTTAAAAGTCATAAGTACTACAGAACCAACAATTGCACTGTTGGGCATTTATCCCAAAGATAATGAAAACATATGTACAATTCCATTTTATGTAACATACTTGAAATGACAAAATTGCAGAAATGGAGAACAGATTAGTGGTTTCCACAAGTTAATGAAGGAAGGGGCAGAGGTGTGCAGTGTGTACAGTTATAAAAGTACAACATGAGGGGGTCTTGTGGTGATGAAAGTATTCTGCAGTCTGGCTGAATCCATGTCTATATCCAAGTTGTGATATTACATAACTCCAGCTCTGCAAAACTACATTACAGTTGTTGGAGATAAAGTGTAGAGAGGCTCTCCATATGAATATACAATTAGCTCAAAATAAAAAGGTTAATTTCTTCAAGATAACATCTTAAAAGGAGGAATAAAAGACCACAAAGAGAATTTTAGAAAAGGGAAAAGGCACATCACCGTTCTTCCCATGCTAGTTGGCTCGAGGAATGGGTACCGTGCAGAGGGCTTAGCCAGTCAGATAAAATACCAAATTGTGAGTTAAATTTAAATTTCAGATCACAATGAATAATTTTTAACTATGTCCTACATAATATGGTAGACATATAGTTATCCCTTTGGATCCACGTGGGGATTGGTTCCAGGATATCCAAGACTGGATATCAAAATGTGCAGATATTCAAACACCTTATATACAATGGCATAGAATCTGCATACAGCCTACGCGTAGCCTCCTACACACTTTAAACCATCTCCAAATTACAGTAGCCCCTTGAGATCGGACCACAATTCGCTCTGGAAGGATGGTCCATGCTGATCAGTTCAGATGACAAGCACTTTTCTCCCCATAAATAATGTAAAGGGCTGGGATTTAGCTCAGTTGGTAGAGCACTGCGCTGCCGTCTCTGAAGTCCCCAGTTCAATTCCCAGCACCACAAAAATGGGAGAAGGACCTGGCAATCCACTCCCAAGGCAGTCCCGAAACAGTCAGCCATTGAAAACTCTATGAGGGTCGCCATGAGTTGGATACCGACTCAACAGCACGTAACAACAACAACCAAATAATGTAAATGGATCTACTGGTTCTGCCACCACACGGAATGGCTAATTGAGACACACCTGTGCCACGCACATGCTTGGCAGTAAGCTCTTTCTTCAGGTGGACTTCGTTACTTTGTAGTTTTCCTCTTTCCATTCCTTTTAGCACTAGAAAGGTTCCTGGGCGCCACAAAGACCACATGGCCTGCGTATGTATATACCGAATACATTTAAAGGAAAAAAACCCACAAGGTGTTGAACACAGCACCAGGACAGGTCTTGACTGCTCGAAAATGACACGCAAAGCGACGCTTTCTCCCTTTGTTTCACTCGGAAGCATTACAGGTAAGTGCGGCACTCACAGGTTATAGCACGGTGGACAAATGCCAAGCAACAAAGCAAAGTTTTCTTGAAAATATTGGTGGAGGACCAAAATGTTCAAACACAGAATAGTTCGAGTACCGAGGCACCACTGTATTTTAAATCCCTAACACAACACCCCTGAAGCAAGGATGGCCAGACTGCGTCTTACATATTTCAGACATGCAGTCAGGAGAGATCAATGCCTAGAGAAAGACATCATGTTTGGGAGAGTGGCAGGTCAACCCAAAAGAGGAAAACCCTCCACCAGATGGATTGACACAGTGTCTGCAACAATGGGCTTAAATATAAATAAGATGCTGTGCCTGGCATAGAATCGGGAAGTGTTTCGATCTGCTGTGCATAGGTTCGCTATGAGTCTGTCTCGACTCAGCGGCACCTAACAACAACACAATGTATTGCTACATAAATAGTTGTTAGGCTGCATTATCTAGGAACAATGACAAGAAAAGGCCTGTACTTGTGTTCGTTACAGACATAATTTTTGTTGTTTTTTGCTTTGGTTTGAGACAGGATCTCACCATGTGGTCCAAGCCTGCCTCACACTTGTGATCCACCTGTCTCAGCCTCCTGAGTGCACCACCATATTGGGCTCGACACAACTTTTTTTTCCCAAATATTTTTGGTCCACGGTTGGTTGTACGTGTGGGTGCAGAATCCGTGGATATGGAAGGCTAACTGTACTTATCCTAAAAAATCAGCTGTTTATCTGAGATTCAAATTGAATGAGTCCTCCTGTAGCTTCAGTTGCTAACTTGGGAAATTCAGGGGGGCGGATGGGATGAGGGGAATCCGACAGCCAGTGGGCACAGTGAGCAGACAGAGGAGCGGAACAGGGAGAAGGAAGAGAGCGATGTCAGGAGAGGCGCCAGGAGGCAGGCAGCGGGGCCCAGAGGCCACCACGGCAGTGCCACAGAAGCGGGAGGCAGGCACAGCCAGGCGCGCTGGAGGCCCCAAGCCGCTGGGTTTACAGAGCTCTGCTGGTGAGCAGCCCCTGCACACATGGACTAAGCAGAGTCAGGGCACAGTCACAGCGCAGCTCCTGGGAAGCGGGCTCCCTGGGCACTGGGCGCGCTCCCAGGAACCCCACCCCACCCCTGCGCTTTTGCCCCAGGGTCTGCTCCAGCCCCAGCCTCTGCCCTTCCTCATAGGGAAAGGACACGGAGTGCAGGTGCTCAGGAGTCCAGGTCGTGGACAGCCACGCGCTGGGCCAAACCTCAGGACGTGTCAGATGAGACTCACAGTCTGAAAGTCACCCTCCCGGGAGCCTGGGCCACCCATCTGTTCTCAGCCCGCTGCGCGCACCGCCACAATCCCCCCCCCTTTGTGTCCCCAGGCTGCCCGTCACAGCCTCACTTGCTTTCTTGAACCCACTGCGGCTCCCCGCTCCACTCCGAGCTCAGGAGCATAGGACTGGCTTCCTGCTCTGTGACACCCATGCTTAATGCCCAGGGCCCACGGGGTGGCCAGGCAAGAAGAAAGTCATGGAACGAGTGAGGGAGCAAATGGAAAACTCCTTCGGTTGGAGCCCCTCCTTCTGGTCTGTCCCGCAGGCCCAGCCCCCTAGAGACCTGATGAGCCAGAGCCCAGCCTCTGCCTCCAGGAAGCCCTCAGGAGCTGCGGAGAGCCAGATCTGGGATGCAGGCTCAGCAGGATCACACGTGGGCTCAGTTCATCTTCGCTAAGTGAAGACTCCACTGCCATCCTGGTTATGTACGTCATTATCCGTAATCAGTCCCCGCCACGGAGCCTAATAATTACTCCAGCCTCAGTGTCTGCCATTTAATGGACACATCCCACACCTGCCAGGTAGTGTGCTGGGTCTTCTTCATCCACTTTAAGTCACTTAATCCTCCCAACAGCAGCTTCAGGACCCTCCTGAGGCCAGAGAGCCTTGTTCTTAGACCACTGTGCAGACGAGGAATCTCTGCTGGGACTGCCAGCTGTCATCTCGCAACAGGGGAGCCCACTTGGAAAGAAGGCAATAAAGAGCAAGCAGAGTTGAGAGAGAGAGAAAGAGACACGTAGACAGACAGGTGATGACTTTGTTGGAGCCCCTGGATCCAGCCATGCCTGAAAGCCTCATACCCAAAGTATGCCCAGACTTTTCTATTTGAACCAACAGTAAATTCTTAGGCTTTAGCCAGGTGCATTGAATTTCTGACTTGCTGATGAAAGAGTCCTAACTAAACTACTGTGTGACATTAAGATACAGTGATAGGGCCATTTTACCGAGGAGGGCTGGGATTTAGCTCAGTGGGTAGAGCGCTACGCTGCAGTCTCTGAGGTCCCGAGTTCAATCCCCAGCACCGTAAAAATGGGAGAAGGACCTGGCAATCCACTCCCAAGGCAATCCCGAAACAGCCATTGAAAACCCTATGAGGCTCACTATGAGCCGGATACCGACTCGACGGCACCTAACAACAACAGTTTCACAGAAGAAGACCTAAAGTAGCCAAAACTGAAATAACTTAGCCGGCCACAAAGTGACCCCACCATGAGCCGGAGGTGTTGACTACAGAGCCTCGACCTTAGCCACCGTGTCACACTGTGGAGTCCTCAGGCTGTGTGTCTGTGCCTCTCATTAATATTCACCCTACAGCAGACTGGGCAAACTACTGGTGCTTAATAAAGACCCCTAGGATAAACTCAAACCAATAACTTCCTAAAGGATCCTCTGCTTAACAAATACACCCTTCAGGCTTGGGGGCAGCCCATTGGCGAGCGCTTGCCCAGCACGTCCAAGGCCCTGGGTTCCACCCCCAGCACAGGGAAAGAAAATAAAAACCCTCACTCCCATGGATGACCTGAGCTCACCGTGTGTCTCTGGGGAATTGCTTCTCCCTTCCCCACTTCCGTGGGTGGGCAAGCTGGGAATTGTACCTGGCAGGACCCCCAAGGAGGCTGGTCAGCCAGTGGGGAACATGAGCTGCTTTCTCCCCACCCCTTCCCCAGACCCCAGGAACCTACAAGGAAGGGAGCCAAGGCCATCATCCAGAGCCCAGCGTGAGGCCTAATGCCTACTGGGTGCTCAGGGCAGGGAGGACCAGGCTCTGGGGCTAGCACTGGCCACAGGACCTTGATGTCTCCCATCACCCCAACATCTCTGCTGGAAGCCGATACAAGGCAAGCTGTTCATGTATCAGCTGCTGTCCAGCCGCCAAGTGACCACAAAGGACACTCAACAAAGTCAGTTTGACACCACAGGCCGCCGAGCCCATGGGGCCATGAAAGCAAGTGAAAAGGGCAGGCTCATGAGCTGATCTGAGCAGGACAGGGTCAGGGCCCAGCCCTGCAGGGCAGGCTTGCCGCTCTGGCCCGCTTGCTCTTGTCCTTCCTCTTCCCTGCTGCTGGTGCCCCCTGAGCCTGGAAACCTCCTCTGGTCTCTGCCTCTGAAAAACGCAAGCACCCCCAAGACCCCGATCCCGCGCCCCCTGTGTCTCACCTCCTACCAGCCTGGGACCTGCAGCATCAGAGGCCATCGCTGCTCTCCCCAGCCAACCCGATCCCCCAGCTGCCTCCTCCGACCCCACTCGCACCCACAGCACAATGACCATGTTGAGGCAGTGGTGGTTAAGAGCCCAGTGTCCCAGGCTCCCTGACCGGGGGACACCTGTGGCCCAGACACTGGCACTCAGGTCTCCCTGGGCATCTCGGGCAAGGCCACATCACCCACAAACTCAAGCTCACCAAATATGGCGAGGCTGCAGCGTTGGGATCAAGGGTGCAGATTCTGAGCCTCAAGCCCGGAAGTCACATTCCCATCCTGGGAACCTCCCACACTGGACCATGTGCCTCAGTTCCCCACACAAGAAGTGAGGGACAGCCACAGACGCTCCTGGACACTGAAGGAAGGGCCAGCCCCTAGCGAGCCTCATCGGAGGCTGCTGACCATTGCCTCCAGCCCCAACTGCCCCTCCTCTGCTATGACATCATCTGTTGTTGTTGTTAGGTGCTGTGGAGTCGGTATCTGACTCATAGCAACCCTCACAGGGTTTTCTTTTTTTTTTTCCGGTACTGGGGGTTGAACCCAGGGCCTCGCACCTGCATGCTCTGCAAGTGCTGGCCACTGAGCTGCACCTCAGCCCATTTTTTTTTTATTTTTTGAGACAGGGTCTCGCTAAATTACGCAGACTGCCTCTGGTCTCGAACTTGCGATCCTCCCGCCTCCGCCTCCTGAGCCGCTGGGATTACAGGCGTGCGCCACCATGCCCGGCCCCCTCATAGGATTTTCAATGGCTGACTGTTTTGGGATTTCCTTGGGAGTGGATTGCCAGGTCTTTCTCCCATTTTTTCAGGTGGGAATTGAACTCGGGACCTCAGAGACTGCAGAGCGGCGCTCCACCAACTGAGCTAAATCCCAGCCCATGACGTCATCTATGTCACCCAAAACCTGGTCCCCAGAGACTCCAGAGGGTTCCTAACATCTCTCAATTCCCAGATCCCACCAGTTTTGCATCTTGGACGTTTCTCCATCCGGTGCCCTCCTCATCCGTCACCTCTCTACGCACCACTTACTCCGCAGCACGAGCGAAGCACCTACCGTCTCCCTACATCCCGAAGGGCCTCTCTCTCCTCCGGCCCGGTTGGCACTGCTTCCTCTGCCTGGATTCCTGGCCCACCTTACTGCCCATCCTCAAAGACCCCAATCAGGTGCACTCTCCTCCAGGAAGCTCTCCAGGCATCCCTAGATTGAGCAGCCTGCCTGTCCTCTGAGTGCCCATAGCGGAGCCTCGTGACACTCTGTTGAACTCCAGGTCACCATCTCCCCAGCTGAGCTGGCCATTGCTCCAGCAGCCCTGGAGGGGGCTTTTAATCTAATCACCAAACATGAAATTACAAAGCCACCATCAGGAGACGCCTCAGCCAGGGCTTTCCCCCTCTTGAAAATAAAATCCACATCCAAAAGGAGTTCAGGAAAACGAGGACCTTCCACCACTTAAAATTCAGAGCAACGTATTCTCCACGGGCCAGAGTGCCGGGGCCACGGCTTCCCCACAGCCATCAATGGGGCCCAAAGAACGGGAACCTGAGACCTGCTGGGTCTCTGAGCTGGGGGACTGTTCTAGGGAGGCACCTGGAAGTTTGGTGGGGGAGGGGAAGGGCAGGGCAGCATGTGCATCACTGACTTTCTGTGCAGGCTCATTATTCTGACAGAACATTCCAGAACCTGAACCCCACTCTCTGGGCAAGAAGACATTTTTGTCACATACTAAGGTCAGACTGGTGCCTGGGTCCAGCCTTCCCAGAATGGAAAGCGCCCTGAAGGCGCCGGAGGGGGCCTCTGGGCAGAGAGTGGGAGCCCACTGCCTTGCCTGCCCAGGTCACTCCCTCGGGGTGGAGCCCAGGGCTGCGGCCCTCCTTGGACGTAGGAGACACACTGACCGCCACGCCAGGCCTTCCCCTGCGGACCAGCTGGTCCTTTTCCCCTAAACGTCGCAAGGCTGGCCCTCGCAGGGAGAGGGGTGGGCCAGGGCCTGCAGGACAGTTGGACCGAGCTCCAGGGCCTGAAGGTCCCATCTCTCCATCTCCATCCCCCACCTCCCCCACCCCACCCCCCTGGTCTATGCCATGGTTGGGACGCCCACCAAATGTGCCCCCTAAGGCTCACATGTGGAAGGCGTGGTCCTGCAGCTGAGTGCAGAGGTCACTGGACCCTGAGGCCCTGGCCTCATCAAAAGATCACCCCAACACAGCACCTAAGCACGGGCGTAGTCCCTGGACGGTGGAATCCAGGAGGCGGGGCTTGGGTGAAAGAAGCGGGTCATGGGGGTGTGGCTTGGAGGGTGCCTCTCATCCCCGCCCCTTCCTGGCTCTACTTCCTGGACGCCAGAGGTGGGGCTCAGGCCACCCACAGTACTGGAGCCAGTCAGAGCAGAGCCCTCTGAAACCGTGAGCCAGACAAACCTTCCTCCTTAACGCTGATGCCTTAACGCAGGTGTTTTATCACAGCAGCAAAAACTGACTCCGACCCTCTCTGTCTCTCTGTCTCCTTCACTCTGTCTCTCCCTCTCCCTCTGTCTCCCTGTCTCTGTTACTCCCTCTGTTTCTGTGGCTGTCTCCCTCTCTGTGTCTTTCTGTCTCCTTGTCTCTTTCCCTCTGTCTATCTCCCTGTCTCTCTCCCTGTCTTTGTCTCCCCTGCCGCTGTCTCTCTTTCCCTCTCTGTATCTCTCTGTCTGTCTCTCTCTCTCTCTGTCATCCCTGTCGTCTCCCTGTCTCTGCCTCTCTCACACCCCCACCCCCTCAGGTGGGCAGGCCGGTGCTGCATAGTGCGGGAAGGGCTGACCAGGAGGCCCCCAAGGGCAGGTCCAGCACTGGAGCAGGTTAAAGGCCAAGCTGGAGGCGGGAGAGGCTGATCCTCCCAAGGCCTCCTTCTTCTCCATTTCACATGACCAAGAAAAGAAGTCTCCAGTGTGACTCACGCCCCGTGGGGACAGCTAGCCCTGCCCAGCTGCCCTCCACAGAGTCTACAACCTCTGTCCAAGGACACGGAGGGCAAACAATCTTGGTGAAATTGCCTGTCCCTGAAGACCATCCCTTCCCAGCCCTCCCCTCCCAGGGTCTCCCCAGGGGCTGTGAGGCCCTGAGTAAGGATGTCCAGGGACCTGGGGGCTGAGTCACCCCCCTGGGGCCACCTTGGGTCAGTGCAAGCTTACTATCTCAAGGACAAGTTCTCAGAGCGCTCACCCAACCACCCCTCATGCAAGGTCCCCATCCCAGAGTGTCAAAAGGACCAGCAGCCACTGCCAGCCAAGGAGAAGCCAAAGCCCTCAGGACAGCTGGCTAGCTTGGGGTCTCTGGCCGCAGGTCCTCTTCCCAGGGTGGGGTCCACACGCCCCAGTGCCCAGGTCTCCTACATACATTGTTCAACATACACAGAAACCCCTGGGACCCCTCTTCTCCCCACCCATGGGACAAACTGCCTCTGCCCAGGCCCCCCACGGGCCTCCTCAGGATGAGGGGAGCCTGGGGGAGGGTGGCAGGGGGCTGCTGGGCAGCACCAGGTTACTGGCAGGAGGCCGCAGAACAGACCGGCCCCCAGCTCCAAGTTTTTGATGTGCCAGGGTGGACGGGGTCTCTGAAGCCATCTCAGAAAGCTGGGGGAGGCCCAGGGAAGGGGCCGCTCCCCGTAGGAAGGGGGTTTCACATGCAACCCCCTGCTGAAAGCTTCCTAACAGCCTCACCTTGCCAGCAGTTCCGAGTCTCGGCCTCCCCAGCAGCAGCCTGAGAGGGGCTCTGGGAAAATGTTTTCACGGAGACGCGGGCTGAGCCATCCTGGCTCCCAGGGTCTCCAGGCTGCAGAGCCCTGCAGAGGCCCCCCGCTATAAAAAGGCCAGTTTAGCAGCCCCAGGGGAGGTCTCCGCAGCTTGGCTCCCTGGAGAGGCCAGCCTCAGACCCCTAGGTTCCTGAGTTTATGAGGAGGCCTCCAAGCCACTAGGGCCACTTCCACCCCACGTCCCCTTGGTGCCTCTAAGAGGAACTGTTACCCGGGCCAGCTCCAGGGCTCTGTCCATTTAGGGAGTAAAGCTATCCAGAGGGACACTGGGCCCTAAAGATGTACAGGGACTGCAGAGCCAGCCTCCAGCCAGGCCCCCGGGCTGCCTCTTCCATGCACACGGCACGAGCTAAAATCATTCCTGTCAACTCCCTCTTCCCTTCCGCCGACCCAGATGCCTCAGTTTTGTATCAGAGCAGCCAGGTCTCCCTTCTCTTCCCGTCTTGCTCCCCCTCAACACTGCAGCCAGATTCGTCTTCCTAAAACACTCAGCTTGGCCCAGGCCACACCCTGCTCAAAACCCTTCAATGGCTCCCTAGTATTTCAGCCCAAGGCTGTACAAACAGGAGCCCACAGGGACCAGGCAGGAGACACAAACCGGCCAAGCAGCTGTGTCTGGCACAGTCAGCCCTGGTGGAAGGCAGCAGGCGCTGGGCCGTGGGGAAGGCGGAGCCCCACCACCGCCTCTTCTGGTTTTTCAAGAGAAGCCAAATAAAATATCAGCCAAGTAGACCCCAAGATGGACGCCAGCCTACAGGGCAAAGTCTAAACCCAGCCCCTTTCATTTGGCTTTCAGGGCCCTCTGTGGCCTGGCCGGAAACCACCTCCCCATCCTCACTGTCCACGATGCTAACATGGGCTGCCTCCTTCAGCGGGGTCAGGCCCCCCAGCTGCTGAGACACCAGCTCTGCTCCCGCTGTGCGCTCAGCTCACCCAGGTCCTCCTCAAGGGCTGCTCCCCACCTTCCCAACCCGTCCTTCAAGAGTACTCCTCCTAAGCCGGGCGAGGTGGCGCACGCCTATAATCGCAGCGGCTCAGGAGGCAGAGGCAGGAGGAGCACAAGCTCAAGACCAGTGGCAGGCTGTGTAACTTAGCGAGACCCTGACTCAAAATAAAAGTGAAAAACTGGGCTGAGGGTGCAGCTCAGTTGTCCAGCACTTGCAAAGCATGTAAGCGCAAGGCTCTGGGTTCAACCCCCAGCACCGCAAAAAAAAAAAAAAAAAAA